>CABFVX010002659.1:0-52148 GCA_902151425.1 Timema shepardi | reverse complement strand
TATATATATATATATATATATATATATATATATATATATATATATATATATATAATTTACTTTGTCTAGTATTAAGTGTCTTCAGACATCTTATGGTGTAACAATAGTTAACATCAAGATGTATAAAGATTGGGTTTTTGTTGGGCGCCACCCCTAGTATCTAGGAGAAAAATAATAATCAAAAAGAGAAACATTTACCTCGGCTAATTCAGTCAGTGGCACGACGACTCTCAATACTCGAGACCACTGGGTAAACTCAAAATTAAAAACATGAACAATTCAGATAAAATGGATTATTGGAACAAAATGTAATTTAGACTTCAATAAAAAATAAATATATAAAATAACAATTGTTGGCACTTTTGTGGATTTATTGTTGTTTCCTTTTTACCACATCCCAATCCTACCTATGAAAATTCGGTTAATTATAATTCTAATTCAACAAGGTATAAAATAGTATTGTTGAAACAAAACAAAAATATATAATAAAAAAATTAATAATTAGACATAAAAATGAAATGTTAATTCTCTGCATTAGTCTGTCTTTCTGAAAGTAAATGAATTTTGATTTTTATAGGAGAAAAAAATATGATAATAATTTATAGTTGAAGAGTTGGCTTGGCCTCACCCCTGAATTAGTACATATTGACACCAACTTCAGAGATTTGTTACACTTTAGTAATTCGAATTCTTACGCAATTGGAAACGAAAATAAACAATCTAGTTCTTGTACACACACTTAGCTTTCCATTTTACCACTTGTACTTTAATTCACAACCTTTAATTAACTTTAAAATAATTTTAATTAGGAGCTCCACAGTTTTGGCTCCATGTTAAACCAACTCCGAAAAAGAAGATCTCCTCACCTCTATTCAAATCTTCCAAAAGTCAAATTCAAAAATGTTCTATTCATACTTCCAAGTCCAAAGAGAAAACTAATATATAAAAAAACAAAAGATAAAATGTTTGCTATAGACTAGGAATAAAAATTAAATAAAATGCAGGTATGATATGAATATTGAAATATAACCCAATGAAGGGGAACAATGTTTTCATAAAGAATTAAATGTTTGATTCCTTCTGTCAAAATTGAACAGCGCGCTCGTTTTTAGTTATTTACATCTATTCTTATTCCTTCTTTTACAATCACGAGATCCGCTACTCACTTGTTTGATAGCACTGCGCGTGCGTTAAAAACAAACATGGTTAACGTTGAAAATTAATACAAGAGTCAAACACACTTCTTAAAAGAATAATTAATATGTTTAATAAAAGGTAAGTGTTCTTCCTTAAATCAAAATTCCTTATTTAGATTATTTAAAACTATGTTTTACGTTGTTCCTTCCGTCATTTTATTTTATTTAATAGATGTAAATAATATTATTAGTCAGGCCAGCAACCAACGTGTGGCTTAACTTCGAAGTGTTTAATTTCAAACGAAAATAAATTGGAAGTTGTTCACAAAAAGTAGAAAACATAGGGAAATACAAGGTAGGGTGGCAAATTACGTCACACTTTATTTTGTTAAATAACCTAATGAGCGGTCCTGGTTTTAGTCTTGGTGAAATTAGAGGATGAAACCTGTAACAATAACGTCATATTTTTCAAAAGAACTTTTTTATATATAATAAAACAAATCCATGATTATTTGTTGACAAAATTCAACTTATTTCTGAAATCTCAGAATTAAACATAAGGTAGTCTTGACAACCGCGTTTCTACCTACAGGCGCTAGCAGCGCTACTGTCGCTCCGCTAAAACCGCTCGTAAATATGGTCTCTTGATGTAAGTGTATTGCCAGAGTAAGACTAAGACTCGGGGGTATAACATTAAAATTATGTCAATAGTGCGACATGAGTAACACAGATTTTATGTCCAGTAAATCCTCACAGATCCGTATTAATTGGGGGAAGGTCTTCTGGACTAAGAGATAATTTTGGTTAGTGAAGAAAGATATACCCCAAGAAGACCAAAAAAAATTGTATGGAGCTCCGCACGAACTTTCTCACTACATTGTTTAAAAATTGAGATGTTTACTCAAAGCTTGTAATATACTCGTATGTGAAACGAAATAATATATACTCGTAAACTCGAGCACAAACTGCACTATCATTAGTTAAACATTTTTTGACACTCGGTTTTAAATTTTATATTTTGGACCGATAAAAAATATCGATATTGGGTCCCCAAGGGTCAACAATTCGTATTAAAATTTAGTCTTCCGGTTAAAATTTTTGACATTTTATCGGGGATTGCACATCTTATGGTTATCTAATTGCTATTAAATTCCTCATTTATACATTTTGACCAATAAAAAATGTAAATATTGACTATTGAGTCTAAAATGATGGAGATAGATCATGGTTGTACATACATTTCTCCTAAGAGGTTTAAGGAAAAAGAATATCAACTTTTTGAGAAATTTACTTTTTATTTACTTAAAGGCGTTAAGGAATTATTAAGTTAAAATTTAAGTACTATATATGTACAACTAAAGCTCACAAAATTGTATTAATATATTTTCCAATTTCTCAGAAACTATTGGTTTGATAAAAATATATTTCAAATAAAATATTTTAATTTTAATAGTACAACAATTTTGCAATGAAAAATTATATAATATCTCAAATCGTTGTGGAGATACGGAAATGTTTGCTTCTGTAACGTAACCTTAAAGTAATTTTCAGGGTAAAATGAAAAAAGACCATTTTATTTTTAATCTTAATCAACGCATAGAGACGAATTTTAATCAAAATAGTTTGAGCCGACTTTGAGAAAAATGATTTTTTTTTTCTTTTTCCCCTTCAGTAAACTAACCTTAATTTTAGGGTCTGATATTCAATTCCATAAAACCCTTGGGGCAACTCTATACAAACCTTAGATACCAAGTTTTAGCCAGATCGGTAAAAAAGATCAGGCTCTACTCCGAGGTACAGACGGATGGACGGACATTCAAAAAACCCTTTTTCAGATTCAGGGGGTCATGAAACTTCTAAATTCATCAAAATCTTGAGTCTGATTATTTTGACAATCATAATATTTTCTATACCTGTAAGATGGCGAGAAAGTAAAAATGAACACAAATTAATGGAAAATGAGATTATTTTTCCCAGCCCTCTTCTTCCTCTTATGTCGTTATCTTCATCCATTCTGTGTTTCAACATTGGCATCACTAAACCAAGGAACTCCACTGGTAGGGCCTCTTGCGGGCCATAATGACGGCTCGATCCGTTGGATGTATTAAGGTGGTGTTGTTTGGCGGCAAAGCCAAGTACTTCATTCTATCATCTTTACTCGACATATTTTCGATCCACGTTATTCAAAATACTGATTAAATAAGCCCGAATTAGTGGGGGTTTACTGTATTTAATATTTGCATGTTTTAAAAACAAATGTTTACATTCCTTATACAATATTTTCACTAAACAATTAACATTCTTTTATCAGCAAAACAATTAACATTAAATATTGAGCTCCGATAAAAATAAATTACGCGTTCTTTTATTGTAAATCCTATCAGGTTTTTAATGTTGTCAATCCAAGGTTCAACATTGACCTTGAATGATTTAACTACCCAGTTATTAATGGTTAATGTTTCCTCATCAAGCATTTCACGTTCTTACCTTGACGTTTAATTCAGTGTTTTCTTCTAGATTTAACAACGGTGTGATTCCAACAAGCAATATTAGACGCGCAATATTGAAGAACGGGAAAATAATCTCCACGCGGAACTTTTATTTTCATCTTATGAACTACAATTATCTATATGTTTGTCTATCTCTTTGTAGCATGAAATGTAGCTACAATCGTTGCGGGAACAGTTTTACTTGTGATCCAATATATTATAAAGTATTTGGAACATTTTTAAAAACCAAGCCGCACTTTTACAAAATCTTCACGCCTTGTGAGTAAATAATGAATATCGGTACCTTTAAAATGCACCTCAATTAGTATTATTTTTTGCACTTCATCCTACTGCCATTCATAGGTACCCACTTCTTATCATAATAATGGGGTAAGGAGAATAAAGGTAGAATACATAGGAGGTGTACTTGCATGTTGCGTGGGAAAACATACCTTCAGTAGACCCGACTGGGATATGAACTTTAAACTCTCCGTTGCTGGCAACCGGACTAGATGAGCCTGAAATGATAAGTCCACGTGCCCACCACTTGAAGGTATCTCAATACAAGATTAAATTCTTGCTGCTGCAGCGGATATGGGGAGAATAGGCTGACCAAAATCAATCCAATTCCCAAGAAAAGATAATCTTCCCAAATCGTTTTTTCATCCTTAACATTTTTTTACACATGTCCAAGACACCCCTCAGTTACTGCAAGCCGTCACCACAGCTCGAGCATGCATACCCTCATCCCAAGGGAAAACAATCCTTCACAACAAAAAGACACAGCGCTAACATTAACAATCACTATTTGAAACACTCAGAGTAATAACTAACAATAATATATTGTATTGCAGCCTCATTCACCTCTACCACTTCATTATACTCAACATCTTGTCACGAGAATAAGAGTTTGCAACTGCATCCTGTAACTCAAAAAGCAAAATCAACCTAAATACTCCCAAAACAACTTTGCGCTTCCTCTAATTTGGGGCAAGAGAAGGGGAATACTCGGCTCTTCCGAAATAAGGAGATAAGTAAAACTAGTCTAAAGTTTTCACAGTTGTTATGTTCTAGACGAGTCTGATGGTACAGTCTTAATAGAGAGTAATGACCAGCACATTCGTGGGTCTTATGACGAGCATACACTAGAATGACAAAATGTAAATGCTGCTGCCAAACGGAAAGCCATATGTTAAATTAGGGAACAGCCACTAAAAATCATTATATCGTGTGTTGATGAACCCTTGGATCTACGGTTAGCGATGTAAAAGAACATTATAAAATATATGTATAAAGCAAGAAGGAATGGCATGCCAAAACTTCCGACTAACATAAATGACGTTGACACGGCAGTTGCTCAAATGTATCCGCTAACCAAGAGAGGCGATAAAAAAAATTATGAATAACTTGGTGAATGATTTATTGATTTATTGTACTGCTTATAACCTTAAATTTTTAACAGATTTACAAACTGTTTGTATTTATGGATCATTATAATACTATCAAAAATATTTCTTCAAATTATTCACTCTTTACGGATATTTTGAGGGATAATATAGCCCATGTGTCTTTTGCCTCTTGAAAAGCCCAGAAGAATCAATCTACACAAAATGTTTTAAATAAATTAGTGAATCTTGTTCAGAATTTAATCAGTCCTTACGACCTCGAGAGATTGTTGTGGACTTGAATAAGCCATTAACAATTCTGTGTGAATCATATGGCCCAGAATTAAAGTTCTCGGGTGTAGTTTACACTTGACCCAAGCTTGATGGAGGAAGGTCCAGATGCTAGGTTTGTCCACATATTACAAGGATACAAACGACTAATGGGTGAAATGGTGCTTTACTTAGAACCGTTCAAAGTTGAAGACTGTTTTATCTTTGACCTGATATCTGTGGCACCTGCTGATGAACGCTTAACAAAGTTCATGGAATATCATCTCTCTTGAAACAACCTTTCCATCAACCGTATGGTCTGTCTTCTGACACGCTTACAAGGACCACCAACACGTGAAGCCTTCCACTCAAACTCAAGCGAATAATTTTATTGTACTAACCCTTCAATTATAGTTTTTATTCAAGCCTTAATCAATCATCATATTGACACACATACTAAGTTCAATAGTATAAATCATAGACCTCCCTACCAGTACAGTAAATGTAATAAAAATATGGCTTTTCTTGAAAATCTGTTGTGTGAATATAAAATCGGATAATGTTTCCTCCTTCAATTTAATAAAGCTGTGCTGGGCTACTACATTAGAAAGAAGAAAATTTGAATTATATTTTTGACTTTTCCGTTTGAATTGAATTGAGGTTGAATTGAATTGATTAAGGAGGTTTATAAGAAAGATTCTAAGCAAGACCAGATAAAGTCAAGTTTATCAGGTGCCTTGCTAAAACCTCTGGCCAGCAGTCAAGTGATGGAATCTTAGAGGTTACACACCCTGGTGGGAAATGGGATTATGACCATACACTGCTTTCTATTGTAAAGATTATGCATGCAACGTTAACAAAACTTATTATAAATAAATAAATTAATTCAAAAACCGCTTCTTAATGCGATTTTTTGTTTTAAAGGAATTGTTGAATTCATCTCATTTTATCGGGCGAGGAATGGACTTTTAAATGTTTTTCCTTAAGGTTGGTAATGCTGATACAACTTTTGTTGAGAAAGTGCGCATTGAATATTCAATACAATACAGTCTTAGTAAAACAGTGACCTATTTTTTAGTGCATTCCCCTTTAGCGGTAAATATAATAATTTACAAAAAATATATTGAAAACTTTATTTTTTATTTAGTAAAATAATAAAGTACAGCATAGCTTCGCAGTGCAAGTGTAACAAAGAGAAATTAAACATAATTCTTTGTAGCCTTTTACTTTTCCTCGACGCCCTTAAGAGAGAAGTATTGTAATCGTCAAGAAATCGATCTTCAGATTTTAATTAAGTCCACGTTTCTTGTCCCCCTGAAACCAAAAAGAGGTTTTCTGGATGCCGTCTCTTTGTATCTTTGCCTGTCTATATCTCGGACTAGAGCCAAAACCATTTTACCGTTCAGGTTAAAATATTGTGTCTGTGGTTATCATAAGGCTCCCCCAATAGGTTATTGGATTTTTGGAATTAGATAGCTTACTCTAAAATTAACGGTAGTTTACTAAAGAGCAACGAGAAATAAAATCGATTTTCTCCAAATTTGATAAATGATTTTTATTAAACTTCGTATACAAGTAATGTTTAACATTACAAACTAGCAATTCTTGTTTTCCCATGAAAATTACTTTAATGGCTCTTTATATGAGCAGAAACTTTCAATTAGGATCATATCCCCAAAACTATTTGAGATACGAAATAACTTATCATTGTAATGTTGTAATACTTTAAAAATAAAATAAATATATTTTAATCTAGAACTAGTTTTATAAAACAAATAGTTTCTGAGCTACAGACAAATATAATTATGTATTTAGTCATGAAGTACTTGGAAATATGTAATTAATTGTTATGTTCTTTGGCGGACAGAGATGCCCTTCTTTACTCTAACACTGTATATTATTACATATATGCGTGTTGGTTGAGTGTTTCTGCAACAGTGCATATTATTTATTCATATGCCCACGCGTCGTTAATTAAACGATGTTAAAGTTTTTTGGAAGATAATTAAGTTATAATTATGTAGCTATATTGAATAAAATCTATTTAATAAGCCATGTTTAGCTCTTTTTCATTTTGATTTATACTTTTTTTTTTGCATAGGAAATATGAATACCGCTTAAGACAAAAAAAAAGTATTGAAAGAAATAAGTACCACACAATGTAAAACACAATGTAAAGGCCATCTCCTGTAGAAAATATTTCATACATATTTCCAAAATTGGACGGACCTATTCCGAAGTATCCCACATTTTAAGGTCTCGAACAGACGATTATTGTTAAAAGAAATCCTTCGTGCGTCTCTCCTAAACCGGACTGTTTTATTCCGAAGGATCTCAGTTATAAATTCTCGGTAAAGGACGAAGCTATCGCTGTCAACAGAACCTGTCTTTCAAGTTGGTTGAAGTGGCTATGGGCATCCACATACCCTACTGTGTGGAGAGAATACTTTCAGGATCAGAGGATTTCGCTTGAGAAGGAAACAAGATTGTGATCAAGAGAATGCACAAAGTCTTTAAGAACTTGTAACCCGTCTTTCGAGATGATCATTAAGCTCGCCAACTACGTCAAGTACTGCGGAATGCGCTCCTGCTTTTTGCGTCGACTACGCGAGTCATCGTTTGAAAGAATTCCCAAAAGTTCAAGAGACCCGGATGTTTTCTTTCAGAATTATGTCATACGATACAATTGTCACGTGAAACTTGATAATCGATCTTGAAATGAGATAGAACTGTTAGTACAGTTTTATTTGGTGCGGAAGTTCCAGTTGAAGTGCTTTAATAATGTTTGTGAAAAATACTTTTTAATTGTCAGTGTTAGTGATGTTCCATTTCAGTGCTCTGAATCTTACTACCCGTTAGGAATATCCGTGTATCTACACTAAAAGAGTAAGACTGGACTTTAAGAACATTTGTCTGGGATTTTTTCCATACGCCTATGTAATACTAATTAGGACTGAGAAAGGTTTAACTTAGAAGAAGTGTACCCGTATTTGCGTGGAGATAGTAGAAACCCATTTAGGAAAAACCACCTAAGCATACCCGATTGGAATTGAACCACGATCTCCCCACCATCAGCAAGTGTGGGATTCAAACCCTGACTTCCCTATTACCGACCATCCAGTCTATTGCAAGAGATATGCTTGTGTACACGTGACCATTTATCTGGATAGTAAATGTTGTAGCATTTATGCTCCAAGTAAACAAATGGGCTAATCAATCATCATAATACACTTACCCAATATCATCGACTAGGCCTAGGCACGTCGACTTCACAACACATCAAAACAATAACTACGTCCCGCGAACAACAGTCAAGCGCCGAGCCAAGTGCCTCATCTCGCCTCTAGAGACCACCACCCTGCTCAATTCCACTTAACGTCAACAAAAGAACTTACGAGAACAATGGAGGACTTGCTACGCCCTGCCAGAAAATAATCGAAGTTTCTGTGTCGCGCGCATCCCCCCTCCCTGTGTGTTTTTCTCTGTGACTCCCACCTTCTTCCTTCTCGGTTGTTCGACAAGGTGCTCCATATATACAGCCGTGTGCCAAGTGAGAAACTACTCTTGGACTAGGCGTCGACCATGTAATATTGTACTCGTGGATTAGACGTGGACTATGTAGGACGAAGCAGGAGGCTTCCCAGACTTATTTTATATAAGATAAGATTATTATTCGCCGTAAACTTTAACTATTTAAAATTCTATTTCTGTCATTACCTGTTTTTTATTTAAATTTTAGTGAGGCTAAGTTTAAATCTTGATGCTTTCGTAGAACAACCAACTAACTGTGCATGCGAGTTATTTTCACTATACGAGTTAAGTAAACATAAATATGAGAATGTTGTGTATAACGTTAGGCCAGCGACTTTCATGTGGGAGCAAAGTTCAAAGGTTACACCAATCAATTTAGCTTTTATTTAGGTCACTTAAGAATAATGCGGCCAACTTAAATTTAGTGAGTAGTTATGTGGGAAGTTCTTTTAGAACAGGAGACCTAATTATTCGAATGCAAGGAAAATTATACTTTTCGCTTATTAGGAATAAATATTGATTGTAAATTTTGGTACTTGTAAAGTGGGTTCTAGACTAGCTAAATTATAAGTAAAAGAGAAAGATGAGATAACTAGTATATTGATGTATTTTTCACAATTTAGTAACTTTGGCATATTATTGTTACATAGGTGTTATAAAAGGAACTTTAAAACATTGTACGAGAATGTTGTTATTCCGCAACGAGTAAAGATATAGATTATGTTTCAGAAATCTTCTATACTGTTAGAGATTGAATTAATCAAAGTTAATGATTACACGCGTTGACGTTGATAGTATATCCCCATAACTATTTTATGGTATTTAATAACATATGTGTAGAAGAAAAAAGAGTAAATGTTAACCAATTATATTTTGTTTTTGCACGATATTTATTATTATTTTTGAGCTTGTTCAAGGTCATTTGACTATAATTGTTTTTAGGAGGAACTCTAATATTTATTTACTATTTATGCATTTTGAAATAATTTACTTTTTTTATTATGTCATATTATCCCTAGGTTAAATAATGTTTAGTATCCAAAGTCCTTCTTTTCTAAGTCTTCATCCTCGTCGTGTAGTTTAGGCATTCTGTGAAGGTGGACCTTAATAGTTTCCGCTTCTAGGAGTGAGTAGCGTTAGCTGGGCACATGTTGTGTACCCAGCATTTGTATAATACAAAGAAAGAATTTAAATCCCTCTGCGCACTTCTATTAGATGAATCCCCTTTTGTTTATATTTCATTTAATTTTGTTTTGTTTATGTATTTGGACCCCTCTAACCTTAGGGAAGGGTTACAATGTTATTAAAGGGCAAGTATAGTGCCAATAGTACGTATGGTGGCTGTGTTTTCCTATGTTTTTTTTGCCAAAGACCACAAATCCCCTGTGTCTACCTGTTGTTTTTTTGCCAAAGACCACAAATCCCCTGTGTCTACCTGTTGTGTTTTTGCCAAACACCCCAAATCCCCTGTGTCTACCTGTTGTTTTTTTTGCCAAAGACCACAAATCCCCTGTGTATATCTGTTGTTTTTTTGCTAATGACCACAAATCCCCTGTGTCTACCTGTTGTTTTTTGCCAAAGACCACAAATCCCCTGTGTCTATCTGTTGTTTTTTTTGCCAAACACCCCAAATCCCCTGTGTATATCCTGTTTTTTTTTGCCAAACACCCCAAATCCCCTGTGTCTACCTGTTGTTTTTTTACCAAAGACCACAAATCCCCTGTGTCTACCTGTTTTTTTTCCAAAGAGCACAAATCCCCTGTGTCTACCTGTTGTTTTTTTGCCAAACACCCCAAATCCCCTGTGTCTACCTGTTGTTTTTTGCCAAAGACCACAAATCCCCTGTGTCTACCTGTTGTTTTTTTGCCAAACACCCCAAATCCCCTGTGTCTACCTGTTGTTTTTTTGCCAAACACCCCAAATCCCATGTGTTTTCCTGTTATTTTACCATACACCACAAATTCCCTGAGTTTACCTGGTTTTCCAGGAGAAATGCAAACCTGATTCTGGTTGCTGTTTACCGCGTTCAGGTTTGCTACACGTATGTTAAAAAGGGAAAATACAGGTATTGTTTTGTAACTAGAGAAACTAGAACAACACAGGGAGTTACAGAAAAAAACTTTAAAAAATACGGGCGTATTTGTGAATATGGGACAGTATTAACAAGCCTGAGCTTAGAAGAAAAACTGACTGAACTGAAAAACTAAGCTGCGCTGATTCTAACAAACTGTGTAGACTTATCTGCTGCCCTGTTTTCAACAAATTATTATTATTGTTATTTTTTGTGTGTGACGTCTTCAAAGTGTTCACCCCCCTCAGTAAGCGCCGGTAGACATGATCACTGATATCGGGACCACCAGGTTCAACCCCCTCAGTAAGCGCCGGTAGACATGATCACTGATATCGGGACCACCAGGTTCACCCCCCTCAGTGAGCGCTAGTAGACATGATCACTGATATCGGGACCACCAGGTTCACCCCTCTCAGTGAGCGCTAGTAGACATGATCACTGATATCGGGACCACCAGGTTCACCCTCCTCAGTGAGCGCTGGTAGACATGATCACTGATATCGGGACCACCAGGTCCACCCCCCTCAATGAGCGCCGGTAGACATGATCACTGATATCAGGACCACCAGGTGTCCCAGGAGCTAGATGTTAAAAAGAGAGATAGTACAGGAACACTACCGGAGATTGTTGAATGAATGGTCAGACTCTTAGAGAACTGTGCCAGTGTTAATTGAGAATATGACATAATATAATACTGAGATACGTACCCTCTTAAGACTAAACAATATACATACAATTTACAAGTCTTCTTCCAAATGGCGAGTTGTGTTGTTTAGGTAATAATAGGCCTACAGTTTAATTTATGGTTGAAGTATAATGATATGTTAAAAAATTGAAAAAAATTGGTAATTTTAAATTATTATTATTATTATTATTATTATTATTATTATTATTATTATTAGCACCGCATCCATTCGGGTTATACGCACTTACGCTAATGTGTAATTGTAGGGTGATTGTGAGATGAAATGGAGGACCTACAGTTTAACGTGGAATCCGAACCACGGTGGAGGCCTGGCATTCCCCACATTCACAAGATGTCTTGTCAGAGGTGAAGGAAGGGTTTGTTAGTCAGATAAATTGGTAATTTAAAAGTCTTGCGAGACCACGTTAGGTGCTAATTTAAACATGATCATTTATAGTCTCTAAGATGGATGAAAATTGACGCTTTTAGGAAGGCAGCATGGGCTCCATTTGCTATCTTGATAAAAGTTTGTTAATTAGGGGATGGATAGCCTTTTTGCATTAATATTATTTCAATAAGAATATGTTTACAAGGTGTAAAGTACTTTCGTCTTGCTGGATTGTGGGATGATAGTCCCTCCACAAAAACTGCCACTAATGGTGGAGCTATGATAAATCATCAACCGCTACCTAAATTGACAGTTTGTTGTTGATTACCCGGTGGGTTCACTATTGTAATACCATTAATAATTGGTGAAACATATTCTCCATCAAAAGCCGATACTGATAAATTACTAAATTATAATTCCATTTTAACTTCAAACAAACCATTTATACGGCATTCTTAGATGCATTTTCTTTTTGGAGTCCTTGAACAGCCTTCTGGTATTGTCTTTCTCCAACCCAGATGGTCATAAACATGATATTTTTAAACTTTTAATTCATTATTTGAATGACAACGGGTTCTTTAAACATCTTTAATGTAACAAAACATAATACAATAAAATACGTTTATAGAACGAGAGATATCGTAGTAAATAAACATAAACTACTAACAACAAAACTGACCAAACTCAATGTATTTTATGTAGCCAAAGTTCATTAACTTTATGACAGTTCTATGAATGCAATGAAAATTAATCACAAGACCATCTAGATCTTTCCCAAAGATCTTCGATACTACGCTCGGACCAGAGAGCTACGTTAGTAAAAAACATAGTTACCATTAATATAATAAACCCATTTTAAGATGAAATAAATATCTAAATATTAAATAGGTTCCCACGTCAGGCGAGCGTCAAAGCGGCTGTTGACGGCCTCTCTATGGATCAATCCATCTTCTGTAGCAGATTCGATAAGGTCTGAAAGCCACGTTTGTTACATTATGAAAATGAATGTACCTTGGTGGAGTAGAGCCGAAACTATTCTACCAATCAGGCTAAAACTTGGTATCTATGGTATTCATAGGGTTTCCCCGAGCGAATTTTGGAATTAAATATCTAACCCTAAAATTAAAGGTAGTTTCCTAAAGGCCGAAAAGAAAGAAAATCAATTTTATCAAAATCAGCTCTAACGATTTTGTTTAAATTTCATTTCTAAGCATTGATAAATATTATAAACAAAATAGTTATCCTCAAGTTTTCGTCAAAGAAATTTTAAGGGTTCCGTACTGACGCGTAGATTATAATTTGTTATCATATCTTCGTAATTATCTTATATATCAAATTACTTACCATGCAAATATGTAGATCTATTTGTAATAAAAATATTTTATTCAAAATATATTTTTATAAAACCAATATATTTCATGCTAAACACAAATATATATTAACTTTTCGAACACTAAAGGGTAAGTATTGCAACCGTAAAAAAAATCTATCCCGAGATGTTGATGGATGTCGACGTTTCATGACCCCCCTAGCTCTAAAAATAGGTTTTAGAAATGACGCATGTGTGTCTGTCTAACCCTAAAATTAAGAGTAGTTTAATAAAGGTCAAAAAGAGAAAAAATATCTTTTTTCTCAAAATCGGCTCTAACGATTTCAATTAAAATTAGTCTCTAGGCAGCATTGATTGAAATTATAAAAAGAATGGCTATTTTCATTTTCCCAAGAACAAGATTTCACAGTATCTTACAAAAGCGGATATTTCCTTATCTCCGCAAATATTTGAGATAAGAAATACCTTATTATTAAAAAATTGTAATAATATTAAAAAATTTAAAATGTATTTTAGATATATTTTTATAGCACCAATAGTTTCTGGGATATTAGCAGCTATATTAATAAAACTTTGTGAGCTTCAGTTGTACAGATATACTAGTTAACTTTTAAGGCAATAATGCTCTAATGCCCTAAAGTAAGTAGGTGAATCTCTCAAAAGTTAGTGTTCTTTTTCCTTTAACCTATGAGGGGAAATGTTTGTACAGCAATGATCTTTTCTATCATTTTAGACTCAATAGTCAATGTTTACTCTTTTTACTGGTCAAAATTTATAGAGGGGGAATTTAATAGCAATGCGATGACCAGAAGATGTGCAGCTCCTAATAAAATGTCGAAAATTTTGACCGGAAGTTGAAATTCTAATACGGAGTGTTGAACCTTTTGGACTCAATTTAGATCTTTTTTGTTGGTCCAAATATACAAATGAGGACTTGAAAGTTTTAAAAATAAAACTATAAAATTTAAAACTTGGTGTCAAAAAAGGTTTAACGTAAGTATAGCGTAATTTGTACTAGGGTTTGCTAGTGTATATTAATTCATTTGACATTTATTACGGGTTTTGAGCAAATATCTCCATTTTTAAACAATGTAATTAGAATGTCCGTGTGGAGTTCCACAATATCATTTTTTTTACCTTTAGATATTCCAAAAAAAGAAATCTTCTATGGATGTTGGACGAAAGAGAAAACGTTTTGATTATCCCCAAATGGCCCTTGCAATAGCAGCTATTCGTGACAATAAAATGGGCTGTTGCAAGGCATACAAGGAATTTTCAGTACCAAAATTAACATTTTGTTGACGAATGAATTAAATATGGGAAAACCCAGTAGATGTAATATCGAAACTCCTGGGACGTAAACCAGTCTTCTCATAACATATGGAGAAAGAACTAGTGGAATACTTATAAATGGAGGCAATGTTTTGTGGACTAATAAGAAAGGACATTTGATCTTTATCTTTTCAACTAGTGGTACTCAACAATACTGTGCATCCATTTGGAAACTATAATAAAGCAGGTAAATAATGATTCTATGCCTTCATAAGAAAACTTAAGTAAAAGTCATCTGTTCTAAAGCCAACAGGTGTTAACAAAGACAAAATGTTCAATCTTTTTTATATCTTTTTGAAGGAGTATTTGTTAAACACTCATTTCCTGAAGATCGGGTTTTAACGTAGACTGGTTTATCGATAATACAGAGTAAAATGTATAATGCTATAGGACTGAAAGTGAAACGTCAAATAGGATCATTAACAACTGATAGAAAGGTATTATCAGTAAGTGCTATTATCTGAATGAGAGCAGGTGGAGAGTTTGTATCTCCTCTCATTATTTTTCCACGAAAACACATGAATGAGCTACTTATGAAAGGTGCACCAACTGGATCCGTTGCTTTGTGTCACACACCAGTGCCTCATGTTGAGTGTGAGCAGTGTCTATATTGCCCTCTAGTGACAGTTTCTTGAACTATTCACGTAATAATGGCAATGTAACTTCCCTTCAGAGCCAGCGGAGGTTGATCCATCAGTTTAGTCGGTGGTCGTGTGCACATATACTCTACAGAAGACCTACTCTTCAGATTTAATTTTATTTGCATATTATTCTGTGTATGGTGCAATCGGTGTAGCAATCTACTTAAAAAATGTATTCAATTGTTATAGTAATAATAATCCTACACATAATACTGTACAGTGAAGTATTATATTGTTGAATTATTATTATTATTATTAGCACCGCGTCTTACTACCCGTTCGGGTTATACGCACGTACGCTAATGTGTAATGGTAGGGTGATTGTGAGATGAAATGAAGGACCTACAGATTAACGTGGAATCCGAACCACGGTGGAGGCCTGGCATTCCCCACATTCACAAGTTGTCTTGTCAGAGGTGAAGGAAGGGTTTGGTAATCAGATAAATCTTTGCCGGGACCGAGGATTGAACCCGAAGTTAATTAACAAATTGTATAGGTTAATATAGAATAATATGTAGGCGACCTGGTGGTCTAGGGGTAAGGTGTCAGACTCCTATGCTGGCGTCCGGGATTCAATCCTCGGTCCCGGCAAAGATTTATCTGATTACCAAACCCTCCCTTCACCTCTAACAAGACATCTTGTGAATGTGGGGAATGTCCAGGCCTCCACCGTGGTTCGGATTCCACGTTAAACTGTAGGTCCTTCATTTCATCTCACAATCACCCTACCATTGCACATTAGCGAAAGTGCGTATAACCCGAACGGGTAGTAAGACGCGGTGCTAATAATAATAATATGTGTATATATATATATATATATATATATAATTATTTCCCCCCAAATTAATAAAGGACACTGCATAGTAAAGTATATTTTCTAAGCCCTAAAGGTCTCCACTACTAATACATTTCCTTGGATTTTAAGTTGTTATTTATCCTTGGTGCTCAATTTAAATTTAAAGAGAAATTAATTCTATATTCAACATTAAAGGCTGATAGTGAACGTAACGTAGTTAATGTGCCATAATCCCCCAGGCTAATAGTAGATTTTTTTTTCAACTACTGAAGTGTATACCCTCATACTCTTTACGTAATTATGTCAAGTTTAAGATTTCTGTGTTTCTTAGTTTTGAATATAAAACGTTAACACGCCAACGAACACACCTATTTTATGTATACGATACAACTTAAGATAAAGCCCCTACCCCCCAGATGCTCAAGTGAACAAATAACGTTTTATAAACTGGTTTTTATAATAAAGTTACCATGAAAGTGTTTTGTCTCAAGATACCAAGACAGACGTAAATTAATCTTCTATGTCTTACGAAGAAGTAATTAGGCTTCTCCCTAACAGTAATTATATTATAATGGTTTGTTCCTCAATAAGCTTATCAAACTTTTTCAATTGGACACACCAGAATCTTAATTACCAAAAATGAATAATGATACTAAGTTTAAGCACTTTGTAACAGTAAGTTAACAAACTATAGTCTTTTAACGACTTTTTATTTTGTTTCTAGGGAATGTTACTACATTGTATTCTTAGAGAGGGAATTCTAAAACCTTTACTGTAGTTTAAATATTTCTAAACTTGATACGTGTTTCAGTCCCTTGTTTGTCATTAATATAGCCTACTAACCATTAAAGTGTTGGTCAGTGTTTTACATAAATAAAATATAAAACTATCCAAATACTTTAAAAGTGTAGGATGGCACCCACCCACTCATCGACGATCTGACATCCATCTCCTCTCGACATCCCAACTGCGCATGAGCGCGCCTTGTATCATATCGTGTTGGATGTGGTATCGATACTTTAATAGTATCGATAACAGTGAGTATTGGTATCGACGTTTTAATCAGGATTTATTTATCAAGTATTAATAATTTCTTACATGCTTCGCTGGCCACGTGGTCTCGTGTTGGACTAGACTGCCGAAGATGGGGTGATCAGGGTTCGATACAGCTAGGGTGCACTGAAGGTGGTTTTTCCTCAATGGCTTTCCACTCTCCCTCTACGCAAATGTGGGTGCATTTCTCTGAATTAAGCCTTCCTTGTGTAACTTTGTTACAACATAATTTCGGAGAAGTTGTATAACTCACCAGGCCAGCCCCAGTTGACTCATTCCGGCACGGCTACAATCCAACATACACACCGCAGCACTGTCAACGTTGAACTAGCTCGAGGTCCGAGGTTCGCTGCCAGCCGTGTTGGTTGAACCGCTCCCCAAAACAAATGAGCAGCGTTGCGCGTGAGCTCAGCACACGTCGGCGGGCGTATTCAGAACTTCTACGAACTGTGATTGTGTATAGACCTAAATGTGTGTGTACGAGTGGAGAATGTTCTGGAACCCTTACACCTTTCCTCTCCGTTGCTCTGTGCGCCCCGAGAACACGTGGTTCCCTTAGGATATATAACGGTTGGAGTCCAGATTGTGATCACACATTACTCTCTGAGCTTTCGAGGTGAGAGGCCTCACTATTAAGTAGACTCGACATGTTTCTCAAAATTCTTTTTGGCGCTAGATCTGTATTATTCTAAATTTACTGTTCAGGACTTATATGTATTTTTGATTATTATTATTTCTTTTAAGGTTTTCTGCCTCTAAGGCTGGGGTCACGGTGCCCAGGGGTAAGACACCTGCCCGATGTACGGAGGCAGGGACGCGCTCTGGGCCCGCGCACGCTTCATATAAGCGAGCATTAGACTGTTTTTGCCACCTCCCGGTACTGACAAGTCTCCAAAAATCCTATCGGGGCGGCCCTGAGCAATGTGTCCGGACGGTGGAGTGCGGGAATAGCTAAGACCTCGACAGGTCATCTGTATGTGAGAAGCGGGGCTCGTGGACATGCACTAAGCGGTTGGTAGTGCGTACCCGTGCTGCGGGGATAGCTGGTCAGGACACCTCCACGAGGTCCCCGCTGGGCAACTCCGGGCGGTTAGTCTCGGAGAGAAGACGATGAAGGGGCGGAAGGCCAAGTTTGGGGCAGTGAGCGCAAAGATGGGGGCAGTAAGCAGAACGGAGGAGGCAACCTTCCGGAGGCTGAGTTCCTGACCCCCTCGTGATTGGGCGATCCCTAGGAGAGGCCAACTCATACCCTCATCCGGTCCCAGTGAGGGGGAGGGTCCCCAAGTAACCCAAGGCAGGTGTAGCATGGGGGGCTGGGCCTGGGTTTGTCGGGCGCCCGAGTAAACCGGAATAGTACTCATGGACCTCGCTCGGTCCATGTCCGAAGAAAAGGTTCCGTCCCGATGGTGACAGTGTTTGCACTGTAGAAGGCCACAGAGCCCATGGACGGTGTAGCTGGAAATTCCCCTCCGGGGGGGTCTTGTAGGAGACTGGAGTTTAAGGATAAGGAATGCCTCTAAGGCTATGGGATATCTGTACACCATGGGCGACCAGCCAGTAGCTGTGCTCGTTCCTTGGGTGTTTTGGGAAGTCCTTTTGACCTGATTGTCTTTATCTTAAATGTATTATATCCGCTTCTCGGAAAGTTTCATGGCCTGCTTCAGCTAGTAGAGAGACGGTAACAAAATGTTCTGTATTAGTTTCTGTTGTCATGATCTACTTGATGTCAAAAAAGGATTGGGATAGTTTATTATTGGTGGGCAATTTACGTTTAGATGTTAGTTAAATGTGTGGCCGCGAGCCGGCATGGATAATATTTCTAATGTGGACGTTTGGTTTGTTATTAAATTTGATATAGTTTAATATCGTTGTATCACTTATATTTATATGTTAGCTAAAGAAGGGGCCACACTCCGCCAAGTAAGTATTTATTTGATAGACATTCTACTTGTTATTAGATATTCAGTTTATTTATTTTTATAGCTTTATATATAAATAATGAAAGGTTTCATACCGATGTTTAGGTTAGTTAGGGTTTGTCAGAGGACGACAACTTGTGATCCTAGTCTCACCTTAGGTTTAATGCTAGGGCACGAGCCTGTTTTTGGCTCTTATCCTTCGATTATGAGAGATGTAATTATTATTAACTTGGAGGTCAATTTTTAGGGTATTATCGTTGTTTTCTGATGACGCCATTTTTTGCGCTTGAATTAGTTGCCACCTATTGTTGTTGTTTACTTGCCCTTCTGGCCTTGGTGGTTACCTATGCGCCTGCCAGCCCATTTGACTTGTTTACTTGCTCAGCGCCTAACGCTGGTATGTTCCCTTCCTCATTGAGGTGTATCTTGATTGTTTTGAATACAATGTATAACTCTCTTGTCTCTACCTCTGTTTGTTATTTGAGTGGGATGATGAAAGAGGAAGGTTACACTAGTCCCCGACCCATTAGTGCAATTAGTACATAGCCGTATACCCCGAACAGGCAGCAAGACGCGGTGCTGAAAAAAATCTTAACTTTTACATCATAATTGTATTTTCATTTTTATTTTAACACTGAAAACTATATTGGTTTATTCTACTTTAAAACCTACACACTCCATCAAGATATATTATTAACTATTGACAAACAATATAAGAATGGACGCCCTGTCCTGCTTCGTCTGTTTAAACAACGTGTATAGACTTTTCTGCTTCATCTGCTAGGAGCACCTTGAGTAGACCGAGTTCAAGGGGTAGTAGTGGAGTGGGTTCCACTCGTCACGTCAACCGACCAGTTGTTAGGATGTATTGATAACAGCTATGAATTATGACTAGCTAATAGAGATTGAATGCTAGGGTTGTAGAGAATGAGTGAGAATATAGAAATATTGTCATTAGTTCTTCCTCCACAGTCCCAGCATCAGTGAAGATAGTACACATGTTGTTTCTTTCGATACCGGAATGTGGGTACTAATATTAGTAACAGTGTAGAGTGAAAATACTACTATTGAAAGGAAAATATCGATATTAGTATATTATCAAGAGGAATGCCAGGCCTCCACCGTGGTTCGGATTCCACGTTAAACTGTAGGTCCTCCATTTCATCTCACAATCACCATACCATTACATATTAGAGTATGTGCGTACATCCCGAACGGGTAGTAAGACGCGGTGCTAATAATAATAAATTATCAATACTTTTTCACATCCCCAATATCGAGCTCCCCCACCGTCGGGACACCGATGCACACCAAAGCCTCTCGCCACTCTACTTTTATATTACACTAAACCTAGTTCCATTCTATATTCTGTTTTCCATTCTCCATACAGACCATACCTTATATCTGGATATAAATAATACTAAGCATATTTCCATCCTCCACCTAGTCCATGCAATATTTCCCTCTCTCTGGGCTAGGCCTTATGGGTATTACTTTCCTTCTTTTGTATATAGGAAAGAGATTGAAGTTAAATAAATAGTATACCTTCTTTAAATACATATGTGCTTAATCTGAAAATTGTAAAATGACACCTGAAAACGGGAATCATCTGTCAATTTTTAGACTATGATATCTAGATGGAGAATTCCTCACTTAAAAGCAGAAATAATAGTTTCGGCTGTTTGATTCTAGTATAAATTCTTAAGTTTAACATACAGACAGTAAATATAGGTTTATGTCTCTCTAAAATGCATGTTGTATTTGTTGGTCTTGCTCGGTCTGTTCGCACTTCCCCATTTGAAGATTCAAACTCTTCCCTTCCCAGATTGATAAGTCCCCGTTGTGAGGTGTTGAAGAGACTGACGTCTGTACGCGAACAAAGTTTGTCCCGGACAGGAGTACTTTACCCACGTGACTGTGTTGGTTGTATCGGAAGAATCGCTCGCTTATACTTCTTTTATCTATGCCTTTTGGTGGAATATGATGCTCTTTTTTTCCATCATGTTTCTTCGAAAATGTATATTACTATAGTTTCACAAATCTTGCGAATTTTTAAGTAAATTTTTTCCGTTTTTAGATAAAGGAAAGAGAAAGTTTGTGTGTTGCAACACACCATTTATTTGTTAAGGTAGGCCTAATTGCTAGCCTTGATACTATAGAATCTAGTTAATATCATACAAAATATAAGATGGTTTGTAATTTCATCTTATTTACGGCATTATTTATCACTTATGGATACTAAAATTAATATTATAGAAGAATTATCTATTGAAAACATTTATTTGCAGTTAATTTGGGCGTAATAGTCCCTTTAAACTACTATTTTAAAATACCTATCTAAATATTAGGAGTATGAAGCACAAATTTGAGGATTAATTATTTGTTATCTCTAATATTAAACTAAATATTGATTTAATAATATTAACATGAATATGGATAAAGAAAGATGAGACATTATTGCTTCAAACTACGAGGCCAATCTTTTCTGTAGAGACAATAAACGAGGGGGAAGGGGGGAGTATGTGGGTTTGTTATAAGAGCTTAATGTTTTCAAACCTGGGAACTTGAAATATCGAGTAAAGGTTCCTTTTTCTTACTAAACCAGAGATAAGACTAAATTTGTGGAATTCAACCTATAAGGGGTGAATGTTTTTAAAATTCACTGACCATGCATCTTTTGAATTTTATTTTTAGAGCCTTGAAATTTTAAATTAATATATAATTGGGTGAAAAAATTTCAGTTGTTTTTAAATGTCATCGCCTGAAGGGGTGGTAAGTTCTATGTCCTCCAATCAAGATGAGATTTGATATATGGGGGGTTTATCGGGTCGCAGAATATTAATATTACATTAAATTGTGTACGGTATCCACGCGATGTGTCCCGAGGTGCGTTGGAGAAATCGTGTGGGGTGTTCAAGACTACCAAAACTAGTATAAAAACTACTTTTCATGCTGATAGAAGAATTACATTTATCAGACAACTAATTGAACTACTCCAAATAATTATAAAATCATGAACATTTTTTATTTAATAAGTGGGACCTTGGGGAATAGGGGAGGATATATAAACAGAATAAACACCTTTTATGTGTGCCAGAAAACTTAAATTTGACAGTAGGTTAAGAGGAAAGCTCCAAATGATCAATTAAGTCTTAAAAATTGAAATTTCTAAATGATAGATAGAAAAATTTCAAAAATTAATAGAAACAACTAATTTCCAGTGTGGTAGAAGATTGAAATTTGTAAGTTTAGTAAAGGGACCATACCAAATAACCATAAGTCTGTACATTTTTAATTTACTATATGACCCTGATAAATAGGGGAAAGGGGGATTATAAAAATACAATTTTTTTTTAGATGGGATGGAATATTTAAATTTGTCAAGTAGGTACAAGGACCTATCAAAATAACCAAATAAATCTTAATATTTGAAATGTATAGGTGGGAGTTAAATAAATAGTGGGGTAAGGGGGCGTGATCAACATACCCAAATCTAATACATACATTCAACTACTTCTCAGTGTGGTATCAAACTGAAATTTGTAATGAAATAGATTCTGCATTTTGTAATAATTCAAATCAAAAGTTCTCAACCTTAATCTATTTCAAATTAATGAATAGTTTCAGAATATTAAACTGAATGAATCCAAATGTGTTAGAAAATTCTCCCACACACCTGAGTGATAATTTTTTATTTTTTATATTGCTTACAGCGTCTTTCTGTCGTTTGTATAAACAGTTATTTTGTTCATAGTCTCCCAAACCTCTTGCGAATATTTGTGAAACGTAACAACTTCTAGAACACTTTGTCTGTCTGTCTCTCTCTCTCTCTGTCTCTCTCTCTCTCTCTCTCACCATCCTTTCTGAGACCTTATAGAAACACAATGCAAACATGGGGCAACCGAAAGAAAGAATATTCCAGAATGATTTATCTCGAACTAAATACCAAAAAAGAAAGTTTCCTTATCCACACGACTTACATCTTTACGGTAGAAATGTCCACGAAACATTCATCTTTCTAATCTTCCCTAGATCTACAATCTTACAGTAGAACAGATTGCGATGCGCTAATATATCAACTTTAAGCTGTCGTAGATAAAGATAAAAAATATTCTGGGTCAATCGCTTTTTTAGTTAAATAAAAATAAATTTCTTTATAATAACTGCATTCCCATGTAGATAAAATTAAAAGCTGCACCTTATCTTTATCACGCCGGGCTCTCAAAGAGGATACATGCAGGTGACGACACAGCTCGATGACAGCTCGCAAAGAGGATACATGCAGGTGACGCCACAGCTCGATGACAGCTCGCAAAGAGGATACATGCAGGTGACGCCACAGCTCGATGACAGCTCGCAAAGAGGATACATGCAGGTGACGCCACAGCTCGATGACAGCTCGCAAAGAGGATACATGCAGGTGACGCCACAGCTCGATGACAGCTCGCAAAGAGGATACATGCAGGTGACGCCACAGCTCGATGACAGCTCGCAAAGAGGATACATGCAGGTGACGCCACAGCTCGATGACAGCTCGCAAAGAGGATACATGCAGGTGACGCCACAGCTCGATGACAGCTCGCAAAGAGGATACATGCAGGTGACGCCACAGCTCGATGACAGCTCGCAAAGAGGATACATGCAGGTGACGCCACAGCTCGATGACAGCTCGCAAAGAGGATACATGCAGGTGACGCCACAGCTCGATGACAGCTCGCAAAGAGGATACATGCAGGTGACGCCACAGCTCGATGACAGCTCGCAAAGAGGATACATGCAGGTGACGCCACAGCTCGATGACAGCTCGCAAAGAGGATACATGCAGGTGACGCCACAGCTCGATGACAGCTCGCAAAGAGGATACATGCAGGTGACGCCACAGCTCGATGACAGCTCGCAAAGAGGATACATGCAGGTGACGCCACAGCTCGATGACAGCTCGCAAAGAGGATACATGCAGGTGACGCCACAGCTCGATGACAGCTCGCAAAGAGGATACATGCAGGTGACGCCACAGCTCGATGACAGCTCGCAAAGAGGATACATGCAGGTGACGCCACAGCTCGATGACAGCTCGCAAAGAGGATACATGCAGGTGACGCCACAGCTCGATGACAGCTCGCAGAGAGGATACGTGCAGGTGACGCCACAGCTCGATGACAGCTCGCAGAGAGGATACGTGCAGGTGACGCCACAGCTCGATGACAGCTCGCAAAGAGGATACATGTAGGTGACGCCACAGCTCGATGACATCTCGCAAAGAGGATACATGTAGGTGACGCCACAGCTCGATGACAGCTCGCAAAGACTTCCCCACCAGAGATATAGGTAAATATACCATTCCAAATAACTATAAAAGTCAGAAAATTTAAAAGTTTAAAATGGGATTCCAGGAAATAAAGGGGGTTTATAAAAAAGTAATAATGGTAGAAATCTAAATTTGGAAGTCTGGTATAAGTACGGCTTCATATAACCAAATAAGCCTAAAATTTGAGATGTCCAAGTGGGAGTTAGAGAAATGGGGAAGGGGGAGGCTAAAATTTTCAAAACCAGTAGATAAACTACTTCTCTGTGTGGTATAATATTACAATTCGTCAATCAGATATAGGGACCACTCAAATTAATATAGATTCTGAACATTTTAAATTTCAAAATGAGACTACAGGAAATTTGGAAGGAGGTGAAAGGGGTGTGGATTTGTACAAGTAGGAGGTATCAAATTTAAATTTGCCAGTAATGTAGAGGGATAACTTCAAATAACCACAAATATATTCTAAATATTAGTTATTTCTAAGTAGGCTGGTGAAATAGTGGGCCTCAAATTTCTAAAATTAAAGATAAAACTAGTTCTCAAAGTTTTAGACAATATACATTAGTCATGCGGGTATAAAGACCAACTCAAACCGTATCAAGGTCTGAATTATTAAATTTCAAAATGAAGGCGTGGAAAATATGGAGGGATGGCCCCCTCAAAAATTTTACAAAGCTGGATAAATACAATTTTTGTAGAGGTAGAAATTTTAAATATCGGCATGTAATTTAATAGACCTTGATGGATAACTGAATGACGTCTCAAGAAATGGAATTTCAAAATTGAAGCCCAGGATATGGAAGCGTTTAAAATATATACAACCAATATAGAATACTCTTTTCAATGTGGTTGGATTGAAATTTGTTAAGCTCGTAAAATATCATAGAAGACAACCAAATAAGTCTTAAAATTTTAAATTGTAATAATTGTGGGAGCTATGGAGAGTGGGGGGCGGTGATAATAAATGACCTTCTTTCCAAAAGAAAATCTACTTTTATGCACGAAAGAAAATTTAAATTCCCAAGTTGGTAAAGGACCACACCACATAACCGTAAAGATTGGAAAGTTTGTAATCCGAAAATTTACTCCTGTTAAATGGGAGGAGCTCGCAAAATTTCCTAAACTAATTACAAAAACTCGATATGGTGGAACACTAACTTTGTAAAGGCAGAGGAAAACATATTAAAAGTATTAACAGTTAAAGAATACAAAAAGCTAAGGGCTATCTTAAAGTGGATACAGTAGTATTGCAAATCCTTAGCTAAAATTGAAAGATAAATTAGCGCATATCTATACGCGACATATGATTCAAAATAAACCAATTCAGGCTACATAACTCGGTGATCGTGATTCTTTTTGTAAAATCATTTGTAGCATTTATTGGAAATATATGCTCCAAAAATAAAGAATAATACCTTATTCTCAAGAAAACTTACCAAAAGTCCCCCAACTNCGTTATGTCGTAAAATAATAGCTTCACAAATAGTAAACTATTCCAATTGTACAACTAAATCACCTTCTTTTTTATATACTCTGTTCAAGTTTATTTTTCAATATAAATAAAACTACATATTGTTATCCTTGACATATTTCTTTTTAATCCAGTTTTCCTGCTCTGGTCATCCTTTTTGATGTTAAAGACATAAAAAAAAAATGTAGTATGAGTTCAAGGAGAAAATAAGTAAACTGACCTTGTTTACTTTTCTTTTGTATTTCTCACAGCCCTCTGCAAAATTACTACATTTATTATTTTAATTTATTGTTTGTTGTACACCAGCCTTATTCTTCGAGGAAGAGTAAGGGCGGTGGTACACATGATGCTTCATATTTAATATGTTTCTGTAACAGATTATATTATTTAATTTATGATATTTGGTGAAATGTGATGCTCATTTTTTAAATATGTTTCTATGATCGTGCTTAGGTAAAGTTTGCGTTGTCAATCGAGTGCGATGGCCACTCCGTGAATCCACTAGTTTGTGCACTCGATAATATTACCTTTATAAGATTGTTATTTACTTATTAATTGCCATATCCGGTTTGTGATTGCCATGGTTAGCTCAGAATTGTACACGGAGGAGCTAGCAACATTATGACATTTCACCGATAAAGCAAGAATGCTATAGCTATATATACGTCAAATCTTGATTCAGTACATTATGAAATCAATGTGACCGGAATATTATTAAATATATCAGTGTCCAAATTTGTTTGAC
Source organism: Timema shepardi (assembly GCA_902151425.1). Taxonomy (NCBI): domain Eukaryota; kingdom Metazoa; phylum Arthropoda; class Insecta; order Phasmatodea; family Timematidae; genus Timema; species Timema shepardi. The sequence continues at coordinate 25,595 of CABFVX010002659.1, read as the reverse complement.
ACCTACTGTATTTTAATCAAATTTCAGTTAAACCTTATTTCTGTGTGATTATTGTATTGATGTTTTGATTATAGCCATCATAATTTTAGCTTCAAGCCTGTCTAAACTACATAAACAGAACTTCTTTCTCTATATTTTAGTTGATAATTCTTATATAAAACACAATAATTATATCTGTGATTAAAACAATATTTGGGAATAGTTAAGAGTATTTTATCATACACTTTATACTGTCAATAATGCTACTCACTTTACTAAACTCTATTTGACTGTGGTAAAAATATTTTTTTTTTTAAGAAAATCTGCACTTATTACTCATATGAAAATATTGTTCTATTATAGTAAAATAATCTTATAATTAAAGAATTTTAAGTGAAATAAAAACTAAATATTGATGTATATTCCTCTTTACTAAAATCAATAGAGATTTAATTTTCCACACAAACAAGAGAAGGTGTTAGAAAAGTGAAACTGGACTAAACTATATAATATATAATATTTAGCACCGCGTCTTACTACCTGTTCGGGTTATACGCTTTAAGTGCCAATTATTTTAATGGATTAGGAATTGGGAAGGTTGAATTAGAGGAAGTGAACCCGCATTTGCATGGAGGGAGAATGGAAAACCATTTAGGAAAAACGTTCACCCGACCGAGATTCGAACCTCGATCTCCCCATCCTCAGCAGTCGAGCTCAAAACTGGACTAAACATTATGATCCTTTTGTAGTGTAATCCTAAAAGCGCGTTCAGGGAGACTTGATTTTACCATAAAGTGATTTAAAACCAATTTTTTAACTCTCATTTCACACCAGTATGAAATAACGCTGAATATAATTATTCCAGTGTTTAAAATAAGAAGGTATTACCGATACCAAATATATACTTAATGAAACTCTTCTCGTTGTATTTTTTTATGCATTTAAATTTGTGTTTTTAGTTTATAAAGTAGCATATCACTTGAATATATTGTTTGTATTAATTTGACAACAGAATTTTTAAAAATAAATTCAACCTTTACAACATAAGTATTTAATTTTAATTACTGTGTGCACCATATGTCACTTCCCCTTAAAGCTATCCGCGTATTTACAATAATGGATTAGAAATGAAGAAGGTAGCTTTGGGAACGGTTTTCGTATTCGCTTTGAAGGAAAATTATAAGCATTTTAAGAAAAACCACCCTCAGTACACCCGATCGGGATTCGAACACCGAATTCCTAGCTATTTGCAGTCCAGTTTAATGAAAAAATGAAGCCTAAAGACTGGTGACCGCATAAGCTGGTCACAAAATATTTAATAATTAATTAACAAGTGCATTTCTAAGACTGCGTGTCACATTTAAACTGTAGAAGCACTGGCATTGTATATTTGGGTCCAACACTCTCAATTGTTTGAAAAGATTTGGGTCAATAATAGGGGGGTGAGGCGGGGCTAAGGGGCTACCGCTACCTGGACTATTGTACTCGGAGAGACAGCTCTAAATGTTGAGCCATAATTCCAGATCTAAACGTAGGCAATTATTTTTACCATCCAAGATCATTCCAGCTTACTAAACTCTCTTGTCCGTTAAAAAATTCCAGACGTTTCTTGGATTAACTAGAAGGCTTGTCCATTACTTTGGCAGAGTAGTTCAACTCTGTCAGTCAGTGTTGTATAAACAATAACATTCAGATGTCCACAGAAATAAAAATCCCAGTCGATTTAAGTCTGGTAAGTCAGCAGGTTAGCCAATATCTCCTGCACGACATTTGACCATTTGTTAGAAATTCTCTTTTTCCACAAATGTTCAGCTTTTTAGCTGAATTGTGGTGGAGCAGAGTCACGCATGAACCACATGTGACATGTGACAGTAAATGGGACTTTCCAACAATGTCATCTTCCCCCCAATACTGACATACTCGTTGTTTAATGAATAGCAGCAAATTGAACCTAATTGTCAGTGGATTGATTTTAATCGCACAGTAATGTGTGGGTGTTTCTTCCAACAGATGACTTAAAAGCTTGCTATACAACGTTATATTATTATATATTACTAGCAATTTCGCATTTATTATAAAAGAATGGTAGTGAATGTGTAAAATAGACAGTATCAATAAATCACTAATGGATCATTAAAATGTTGTTAATTTGTGCAGTAAAAAGTTTTTATTTTATAAAATGCCCTTTTTATGAAAATTGGACTGTTGCTCAAAAAGTGTATCATAAGGGTCAATTGTAAACGTTGCTATAAACAGATATGTATTCGTCCGCCTCCGAATATGTTTTGTCATTCGGACAAGTTTTGCACACGATTGAAGTAATATTTCATAAATGTGACAAAATTAATACAGAACCGTTCTTAGTAAATTTTTAGGGTAAAAAAACAAAAAAATGTATTGTAAAAGTACATTGTGTCTTCATCAGTAAGACTAACGAATGTTCTTGTTTACCTATTTTTTACTGAGCATAGCGAGTTATTTTAACCTGTTAACTTGGTATTTTGCCTGTCTGTCCGGTTCTTTGCTTCGCGATATGTCAAATGCGCAGACCAGTTATTTAAATGAACTTTATCAGGGACATTCTTTTAACCTAAGCGGAACAATATATTTTCAAACTGACTATTCATTTTAATATGGCGGCCATTCAAAAGGTTTTTCATTTAATAGATCATCTCAAATGATTTGATTTTATAGTTCTAAACAATCGACCAATTAATTACGTAGAGCATATTCTAATTATTGATAGGCCCTATATATTTAAAGATTGACGTCATAATAAAGTGAACATCGGTATTAGATATGAATATAATGTACTATTGGGTAATGCATTAATTGTTTCGGTACAACTTAATCACCGAGGGAAAATATCTACTTTAAATCAAAAGAGGAATCTTAATTAGGACTGTAGTCACGATAATAACATGGAGGAGCGAGATCTACTGTTCACAGAACTACCAGTAAGACTGTAGTAATGATAATAACATGGAGGGAGGTCTACTGTTCACAGAACTACCAGTAAGACTGTAGTAATGATAATAACATGGAGGGAGGTCTACTGTTCATAGAACTACTAGTAAGACTGTAGTAATGATAATAACATGGAGGGAGGTCTACTGTTCACAGAACTACTAGTGAGATTGTAATAATGATAATAACATGGAGGTAACGAGGTCTACTGTTCACAGAACTACTAGTGAGATTGTAATAATGATAATAACATGGAGGTAACGAGGTCTACTGTTCACAGAACTACTAGTGAGATTGTAATAATGATAATAACATGGAGGGAGCGAGGTCTACTGTTCACAGAACTACTAGTGAGATTGTAATAATGATAATAACATGGAGGTAACGAGGTCTACTGTTCACAGAACTACTAGTGAGATTGAAGTAATGATAATAACATGGAGGAGCGAGGTCTACTGTTCACAGAACTACTAGTGAGATTGTAATAATGATAATAACATGGTGGAGCGAGGTCTACTGTTCACAGAACTACTAGTGAGATTGTAATAATGATAATAACATGGAGGAGCGAGGTCTACTGTTCACAGAACTACTAGTGAGATTGTAATAATGATAATAACATGGAGGAGCGAGGTCTACTGTTCACAGAACTACTAGTGAGATTGTAATAATGATAATAACATGGAGGAGCGAGGTCTACTGTTCACAGAACTACTAGTGAGATTGTAATAATGATAATAACATGGAGGAGCGAGGTCTACTGTTCACAGAACTACTAGTGAGATTGTAATAATGATAATAACATGGAGGAGCGAGGTCTACTGTTCACAGAACTACTAGTGAGATTGTAATAATGATAATAACATGGAGGAGCGAGGTCTACTGTTCACAGAACTACTAGTGAGATTGTAATAATGATAATAACATGGAGGAGCGAGGTCTACTGTTCACAGAACTACTAGTGAGATTGTAATAATGATAATAACATGGAGGAGCGAGGTCTACTGTTCACAGAACTACTAGTGAGATTGTAATAATGATAATAACATGGAGGAGCGAGGTCTACTGTTCACAGAACTACTAGTGAGATTGTAATAATGATAATAACATGGAGGAGCGAGGTCTACTGTTCACAGAACTACTAGTGAGATTGTAATAATGATAATAACATGGAGGAGCGAGGTCTACTGTTCACAGAACTACTAGTGAGATTGTAATAATGATAATAACATGGAGGAGCGAGGTCTACTGTTCACAGAACTACTAGTGAGATTGTAATAATGATAATAACATGGAGGAGCGAGGTCTACTGTTCACAGAACTACTAGTGAGATTGTAATAATGATAATAACATGGAGGAGCGAGGTCTACTGTTCACAGAACTACTAGTGAGATTGTAATAATGATAATAACATGGAGGAGCGAGGTCTACTGTTCACAGAACTACTAGTGAGATTGTAATAATGATAATAACATGGAGGAGCGAGGTCTACTGTTCACAGAACTACTAGTGAGATTGTAATAATGATAATAACATGGAGGAGCGAGGTCTACTGTTCACAGAACTACTAGTGAGATTGTAATAATGATAATAACATGGAGGAGCGAGGTCTACTGTTCACAGAACTACTAGTGAGATTGTAATAATGATAATAACATGGAGGAGCGAGGTCTACTGTTCACAGAACTACTAGTGAGATTGTAATAATGATAATAACATGGAGGAGCGAGGTCTACTGTTCACAGAACTACTAGTGAGATTGTAATAATGATAATAACATGGAGGAGCGAGGTCTACTGTTCACAGAACTACTAGTGAGATTGTAATAATGATAATAACATGGAGGAGCGAGGTCTACTGTTCACAGAACTACTAGTGAGATTGTAATAATGATAATAACATGGAGGAGCGAGGTCTACTGTTCACAGAACTACTAGTGAGATTGTAATAATGATAATAACATGGAGGAGCGAGGTCTACTGTTCACAGAACTACTAGTGAGATTGTAATAATGATAATAACATGGAGGAGCGAGGTCTACTGTTCACAGAACTACTAGTGAGATTGTAATAATGATAATAACATGGAGGAGCGAGGTCTACTGTTCACAGAACTACTAGTGAGATTGTAATAATGATAATAACATGGAGGAGCGAGGTCTACTGTTCACAGAACTACTAGTGAGATTGTAATAATGATAATAACATGGAGGAGCGAGGTCTACTGTTCACAGAACTACTAGTGAGATTGTAATAATGATAATAACATGGAGGAGCGAGGTCTACTGTTCACAGAACTACTAGTGAGATTGTAATAATGATAATAACATGGAGGAGCGAGGTCTACTGTTCACAGAACTACTAGTGAGATTGTAATAATGATAATAACATGGAGGAGCGAGGTCTACTGTTCACAGAACTACTAGTGAGATTGTAATAATGATAATAACATGGAGGAGCGAGGTCTACTGTTCACAGAACTACTAGTGAGATTGTAATAATGATAATAACATGGAGGAGCGAGGTCTACTGTTCACAGAACTACTAGTGAGATTGTAATAATGATAATAACATGGAGGAGCGAGGTCTACTGTTCACAGAACTACTAGTGAGATTGTAATAATGATAATAACATGGAGGAGCGAGGTCTACTGTTCACAGAACTACTAGTGAGATTGAAGTAATGATAATAACATGGAGGAGCGAGGTCTACTGTTCACAGAACTACTAGTGAGATTGTAGTAATGATAATAACATGGAGGAGCGATGTCTACTGTTCACAGGACAACTTGTTTATCTGTTTGAATAACAATTTTAGCAGAAAACGTAAAATCGCTTCTAATCTAGTAGATAAAAGGAAGTTGATAATGGCCAAACTACTCACTTGCTACCTAGACTAAATCTTTAAAATATAAGGATAAATATTTTATACATGTAAGAGATTAAATACTTGACTTAAACTTACATTGAAATTTAATGATACGTTCTGATTTAGTGTGTTGTCATTTCATGCTAAAACATATTTGTTCAATTAAAACGGAAAGAGAAATTAATGCATAAGTTGGGCAAAGAGTGTGACAGCTATTGTTATATTATGTGCTTCATAAAAACTATTAATACCTGAACATAACCATACAAAAAACTTATCTTTTCTAATAGTTTAGGACATTTTAAGCCCCCTATTTCATCCAAATTTGTCTAAATATTTAAATTGCGTCTGCCATCCGGTAATTTTGAAGTTTCAGATTTTTTTTTTTCATACATGACATTCATACAAAAATTTAGCTTTATAAGACTCAATTTGTACAGTACCTGCGAATTTGGATTTTTTTTATTTATCCAAGTTTAAGATCTTTGCCATAAAGATAGCATACTCCATAGCACCCACGTCAAATTTCAACTCTCCACTCTCACATATGAACACCACATTGATTTTACATTGATATATAAAATTAGATTGAAATCATAGCCCTGGCTTTTGTTACGACCTTGCTTCGGTATTTGTAGAGATCATTGTCATCTAATTATAAAATTAAATCTTATATACACTCCATAATACTTATTTTTATAATGTTTTCTAAAATGTTTTATATTAATATTGTTACACTTGAGCATGTATTTATGTTTATGGTTGCAAAGATTATTTCCGTTGATTTATGACATAGAATGTGTAATCACACCTCAGCAAATGTTGTAGTCTCCCTATTGTAAAAAAAACTACTCAAACTGGTTCTGAAGCGTTGGAAAAAAGACATGTTGCTTGCTGTCCATGATTGCTATGAGCCTACTACAATGTTATTCCATTTACAGCCCATTTAAGGACTCATTAGAGACCTAGAATAGATTAGCAAAGAAGTTTCAACAAGGAAGATTTCATTACCTCTGATTCTTTTTTACCAGTATTTTGATATTCTGAGCTAGGCCAATTAGACCAAAATGTTAACATGAGTTTGGTAGCATATACATAGGAAAGCCCAAAATTGTAAAATTAGTTGGGTAACACATAAGTGTGAAGTGTAAAATATATGAGTTCTGTTGAAAAATGAAAAATAAGTTATGTGCACTTACATGATGTGCTAAGGATGGATGTTTTAAAAATCCAAACCAACCTTTAATAATCCATTTAGGCTCATGTTTAGACACACAAAGACTCAATACACCAGCTATTGAAAGATGGCCGCGGATACAACTTACAAGATGTGCTAGGATATATCATTATTTAGCACCGCGTCTTACTACCCGTTCGGGTTATACGCTTTAAGTACTAATTACGCTAATGGTTTAGGAATTGGGAAGGTTGAATGAGAGGAAGTGAACCCACATTTGCGTGGAGGGAGAGTGGAAAACCATTTAGGAAAAACCACCCCCAGTTCACCCGACCGAGGTTCGAACCTCGATCTCCCCGTCCTCGGCAGTCGAGCTCAACACGACAAGCGCGTTAGCCAACTACGCCACCGAGGCGGGTTAAGATATATCAATGGTAGAGGATTGGCGCCCAATGTCAAAGGTCTGTAGTACGATTCCTGTGTCCAGGTTGTCATTTTTCACTTCATTGAATTAACTTTATACATATATATCTTGTTGTTAGATCTATCCTGAATTTCTGATGAGAATATTAATGATAAATCATAAGTATGATACCAGGTTTGGTTCCTGGCATGGCTGAAAAATGTATCATTGGTGAATGTGGATTTTCCCTTTCACAGAAATGAAGTAACAGCCGGGTTCGGTCTAAGTATTGCGTCTGTTCTAGATTTATGTTAGTTTGTAAGTCGTCTGCTCATATCATCGGTAGGTTAAGAAAGTGCACGTTAAAATAACTTATACATGATGACTTAATGCTTTACAATAATCATCAATCGCCACAAATAAAAGTTTAATAAATGAACATTTAAATATTTAGAATATAATTTGAATATAACCAGTTCAAGATAGGGATAGATGGCGTATTTATGTAAATGCGGCCATAATTTCCTAGTATCATAGAGTGAGTAAAACTAATAATATAATTAGGGTCCAAAACAGATCCAAAGATAGTTTTAAGTCATCACCATCATCATCATCATCAACTGTTTAGAGCCTGTGGACAGGCCAGTTTAGTAAAATACCTCCATCTTCCTCTATCAATCTACCATTCTTCTCCTCTCACTTGAACACTTTCTGTGATCTGCTCTTCCCATATCTTCATTGGCCTCCCTTGTGGTCCTTTTCCCAAACACTTTATTTACAACATTTTCTTTGTCATCCTCTCCTTCTTCATCCTCATCACATGTCCATACCATCTCAGTCTGGCTTCCTCTACTATCTCATGTACTCCCTGTACTCCTATTCTTTCCCAGATAACTTCACTCCTAATCTTGTTTCTCCTCCTGACAGCTAACAAGCTCCTCACAAACTTCATTCCCATGTCCTCCCCTTTATTAGTCTCTCTTACATTCAATGTCTACATTTCTGCTGCATGTGTGACAATGGGTACAAGGTATGCTCTATACAACACTTCCTTACACTTCAAGGTCATTTCTCTTCTCCGTGGCACGTCTCTTACACACCTATAGAACACCCTTCCCTGCTGTCCTCTTCTCATTTAATACTAATTCCACCTTTCGCCTCATTCACGCTTCTAAGATAGTTTACGTTCTGTACCGTTCTCAGCTCTCCTCCATCCAGCTGTACCCTCTTCCTTATCATTGCCTACTTCCTCTTCCTTCTCCCCCATACCATCAAGCCATCACAAAACATCATGGCTTTCATTCTTTCCTCCAGAGTTTTTCTGTCAATTTATTCACTATCATTTCCATACCATTACAAACAGTAATAGTGAGAGGGCACTTCCCTGCTTCACTCCATATTTTATTTGGAATCGCTTTGTCCACCCACTCTCCATCTTAGCACAACTCCTGTTATCCTCATACATGCTTTTCACTCTCATTACAACTCCTCTTTTGACCTTGGCCTCCTATATTGCTTTCCAAACTTTATTTGTATCCACGCTATCATATGCCTTCTACACATCCATAAATACCATTACCAAGTGTTTCCCATATTCATACCTTTTTTCCATCAGCTCCGGTAAGGCAAATATTAAATCTATTGTACACCTCTGTTCCCTAACTCCGTGCTGTTCCTCTCCAACTTCCTTTCATTTTATTTCTTATTATCTTTTCCAGTGTCTTCGAATATATTTGTGTACAGTGGTACCCCTATAATTTGTACACCTCTTCCTGTCTTCTTTCTCTAAAATAGGTATTATAACTCCCTTGTTCTCCTTCCAAATCTCTCTCAGCACGCTGTATAGTCATTGTATAGCTACTTCACAAGCATCTTTTATCCAGTTTATCCACACCTAGTGCTTGTCCTTGTTTTTAAATAAATACAGAATATAGGTCTAAAAATGTGTATATGGCTATAATTCAAAGTATAAATGTATGTGATAACAATTCTATATTACCATAATAATGTTTTTAATCAAACGAATTATTTCTTAATACAAGGGTGGCTTCCCGGGGCGCCAGTTCAAGGGGGTGCCAAACAGAGAACCAAAATAACCTAACGTAGCCTGGGGGTGATAGAAGAATGATACCAAATCCTGGGCGTAGGTGTTAATTTGATAAGTATAGCAATACATTTTTCACTTTTAAGCCGTGAATACGCTGTGGTCATTAACATCAATACCAGGTCGACACCGACAATACGCTTAATTATCTTTTAAGCTGTTAATTATATCAAAGTGTTTGTTATATGCCTGATAAAATAGAGACAAAAACATTTTCTACAAAGCATGTTCTTATATTGTACTTTATAATGCTACCTGTTTTAGTACATTCTTGCAGTGAAACGTTTGAAGTACGATTACCACTCTAAGTTTGTGGAATTTCCCATCAGATTATTTTCCTATCATGCCCAGGTTACGTTAGGTTTGGAGTTGATAGGTTTGGGAAATATTTTCCTATCATGCTCGGGCTATGTTAGGTTTGGAGTTGATAGGCTGGGAGAGTTTTCATATTTCCCTACTATCCCCCGATTATACGGGATATTAATTGGTGTCCAATATTCATGGGTCTTGTTTCCATAAACCAAAGAATAAGAAACGATCATACAGGATGGGGCAGCAAGTGCTGACACATTTAATACCAATATATATTATTATATTTAATACCAATATACATTATTAAATACTTAAAATAACAAAAGATTGACAGTTTCTTACATTCCCTTGAACTACTCATTAAAAAAGGTTCTTAAGGTGGCAACCATTATATCCACTACATTGTTGTATGCACGCCTTGAAACTTGACATAAGATCTTGAGCAATGTCTCTTGTTGAATTGCTTCAACTCCCACCACAAGTCTTTCTGTAAGTTCCTGAAGTTGTTCCTGGCTGAGTCGCGTGAATATCATTCCTGAACATGGGTTGAGACGGGGTTAGTCAGTCCTCGCAGTAGGCCGATGTTCGGGCCGTGTGGGACGTTGACCCATCCTGCTGGAACCACATGTAGCTGCTATCCATTCTCTTGCGGTGCAGTTGAGAGTCCAGAGAGGTTGAACATCAATGGAGGAGCTTCATAAAATGATTCCTGGGCACCGTGTTTCAAGATATGGGGACATCGTCTGGCCACCACGTTCATCAGACTTAACATCTCTGGACTCTTTCTTGTGGGGCATGTAAAAGAGTCATGTTAACAAGACTCTCTCGAGAACAATTTAGGAACTTAAGGAATCGTGGTGAAATCTGAAGCAATTCAACAATAGACGTTGTGCAAAGTCATGTCAAGCTTCAAGAAGCGCATACAACAGTGTATGTCATAAAATGGTGGCCATCTTAATAACATTGTGTTTAAATAATGAATAATTCAAGGATATGTAGAAAATTGTCAATATTTTGTTGTTAATTTAAGTTTAATTTAAAGCATTTGGTGGTTAATATAGTGGTATTAAATGTGTCAACATATTCTGTACCATCTTATACAAACATGGGTCTAGAAATGCTTGAATTGGTAGTGAATGTCCTGCTTCAACACCAGATTTTAACCCGATTAATCTTTTATCTCTGGGTACATAAAAATCCATTGTTTACTCAACTATTTTGCCTAACGTTGGGGTTTTGAGAGAGCGTATTGTAAATGGATGTGAGGAAATACGAACACCTCAGGTGTATTCAACAGAGCACGACAAAGCGTGGAACGCAGACTCAAGAGGGTACATCAGAGCAGGACACTATTTTGAACCGTTTTTGTAACAAGAGTTCTGTCTTTTTGTGTTTTATTTGTTTTTGTTCAACTTTGTCTTATTTCTTGAAATTGTTTCATCTGTTTGATTACGTATTAATAATTTAACAAAAACATTCCTATTATCTCTAAAACTAAGCATTTTTAGACACATATTTATATGATTTTTTCATAATTTTTGGTCAATGGGAATTTGCCCCAAGAAATTTGACACCAATTAATACACACCTTGTATAGGGGGAAGTGGGGCCAAAAAGAAATCCCACCTGGGCACAAAATTTACCTCGGGCCGCCCCTGGCCTAAAGGATTAGAAATTTATAATACGTAAGAGAGTGTAGAAACACTGTACAGCAAAGTAAAGTAAGTTATATTGTAAAATAGCCTAATTTATTTTATTATTATGGAATGAAATGAATTAACATATTTGACTATCCTCAAAACAAAAAATTGTGATTGTATTACAATAGAGTACAACAGAAAAATAAATTCAACCAAACCAAATAAATATTTACAAGGAAGTCTTCATTGTTGAAAATTTATTGTAGGTACCAAATATAAAATACAATTTTATACACTTTTCAATATACAAAACAATTAATAAATGATTTTCATAATAGAAAAACCTTAATACTATGTATACATAAACACACAATATGTAATGTTTATTCAATATATATATTACACCTTTAGTACAAAATAATGATGAGGATAAAAGTATCCTATTAAATTACCAACATCTTGGCTCAGTTGATATTGGACCTGTATTTGATCTAACACTTTCTTACTAAAAGCAAATTTGGTCAACTGTTGTACCAGTTGACAGTATAGATAATTAATATAATAAACATATTGTGTTTTATGAAGTATACTCATATCTTTTTATAGAGTTTAAGATGATGGGGCCATTTGGCTACATTATTAAATACAACGGCTGAAGTGAAATATCTCTCTGAATGTAATATGAAAATGGTTCGAAAGGAATTATGAAATTCTCTTATGGTATGCATGAATGTGATTCTCTTATTTTCGACAACAGATCAATGTATCACTTATTAATTTCTATTTAAGAACTTATGTAATGAATATCTCATTATTGAAATAACACATTTACACCCTTTTGTGCATCAAACTAAAATGCAATGTTGAAGCACAGAAATTGTAATTACCAAACAGTGATTTAATGGCCATGTTTCATTGCTGAGAACATGATGGGTTTAATGTAACGCAATTCACCACGGTTTGAATCTGATATTAACAGCCAATTATTAACTGGTTATCATAACACTGGAGTCATTTGATTTTATCTAGCTGCGTGGTAATACCGACCCTTAGTGTGAGCTTTTGTTATTACATTAGTCATGTGATATGTACATCCCTGTTGAGGGTTATCAGAGGAACAACAATTTACAACCTGTTTCGGAGGCCGCATGGTCTAACGCGCTAATCTTGTGCTAGACTAGACTGTCAAAAATTGAGAAATCATGTCCTCTAAGTTAAACCTTCCTGAACCCTAACTCATAATTGTAATTACTACATAAGCGTATAATTTAGACAGGTAATAAGACGCAGTGCTAAAAAAAATTACAAAGTGATTATAAAAAAAAAGTTATTTCTTAATATTAATTGTAACTATTCACGTTCACATTGTAAAGAGAACATAGCCTGGTAAATGTATCCACGTAGACTACATGCTGTTCACAACGCAAAGAGAACATAGCCTGGTAAATGTATCCACGTAGATAACACCCTGTTCACATCGTAAAGAGAACATAGCCTGGTAAATTGTATCCACGTAGACTACACCCTGTTCACATCGTAAAGAGAACATAGCCTGGTAAATGTATCCACGTAGACTACACCTTGTTCACATCGTAAAGAAAACATAGCCTGGTAAATGTATCCACGTAGACTACATCCTGTTCACATCGTAAAGAGAACATAGCCTGGTAAATGTATCCAAGTAGACTACATCCTGTTCACATCTTAAAGAGAACATAGCCTGGTAAATGTATCCACGTAGACTACACCCTGTTCACATCGTAAAGAGAACATAGCCTGGTAAATGTATCCACGTAGACTACACCTTGTTCACAAGGCAAAGAGAACATAGCCTGGTAAATGTATCCACGTAGACTACACCTTGTTCACAAGGCAAAGAGAACATAGCCTGGTAAATGTATCCAATTTTAGCCTTTAAAGTTTATTTTTGTTTTCCATTTGTAAAAATTTCTCAGTCCATGCGTTAAGGATTTAAACCCAACATTCCCATCAAGGTCGACCAAGTGCAGTGCGAGTCAAATGTCTTTGACACCCCTGCAGACATGTTGAAACTTAGTGTTTTGTTCAAACATCAAGCACGTTGTGTATTATATTCTAGTTTTCAACATGTTCCAACATTTCACTTCATTTAATACACGTAAGGCAAGATCACTCATATATTTTTACAAATATTTTACATAATTTATAATTCCATAAACCATTCACGGTCTACAGTTACAATTTATATTGTTATTACTATGCAAATGGTATTGTAAATGGTATTGTAAATATACTCATCTGTGTGTGTGTGTATATATATATATATATATATATATATATATAATATTCCAGTGGCGTGTCGTGGAGCGTTGCGAGGGAAGCAGTCCTTGTTATTATTATTATTATATTATTATTATTATATTATTATCATTAGCACCACGTTTTACTACCCGTTCGGGTTATACGCAGTCTTTGTTAAAACTGTACCTGTGATAGGTGTTCACCCACTTGGGCCCTATTTGACCAATCATACATATGTTCTGCTCTGCATACCTCACACGGGAATGTATTCCCCCTCGATAACTGACCAATGAGTGTTACATTGAAGGGTGCGAACAATTCACAGGTACAGTTTTAGCTAATGCTGCTTACCTGGGCAACACTTCACGATACGTCACTGTTATATTCAATTTTTAACATGTTCCAAACAATTCAATTTTATATTTATATTAACCAATTTTATCAAAAAATGTTTGGTAAACTTTCCATAACATTTGACTGGTTTTACAAAACTAACCTACGTATTTGTAATATTTTTATTAATGCTCACATTAAACTATAACATTTGTAGTTCGGCCAACAATCTGAGTTAATAATATCTTCCTTCTCATTTATAATACAAGCTCCTTACTCGACATTATTTAGAAAGAGTGCGGGGTATTCCCCTGACACTGGAGGCAGTTAACTGCACCCTACGTCTGTTCCAACAGTGTACATGGATCGATGGAAATGAGATTATCGTAAAGCGAACGACACCAACAATATCTTCTACTCCATTATCGAAACTGGGTTCAACTTCCTTCCAAGAGCAGTTAGAAACCTATCTCGTTAATGACAAAAGCTTAAGTTGACGTAGCTAATTATTTTGGAACAGAGTATAAAACAGTTGACATTTTGTTTTATAAGACAAGAGACTCTTGAGAGTTATTGTACTGATCACAAAGGACGTTACGTCAGAGTGAGCAAATTTTTACGCGCCATTTTTCGATTATGTGTTATTAAAATAGGAGTAGAGCTTGTATTATTATTATTATTATTATTATTATTATTAGCACCGCGTATTACTACCCGTTTGGTTGTACGCAATTACGTTAATGTGTAATGAAAGTGTGATTGTGAGATGAAATGGAGGACCTACAGTTTAATGTGGAATCCGAACAACGGTGTAGGCCTGGCATTCCCCACATTCACAAGTTGTAATTAATACACGTCTTGTCAAATGTGAAGGAAGGGTTTGGTAATCAGATAAATCCGTGCCGGGACCGAGTATTGAACCCCAGACCCCCAGCACAGAAGTCTGAAACCTTACCCCTAGACAACCTGGTCACCCCGGGACCGAGTATTGAACCCCAGACCCCTAGCACAGAAGTTTGACATCTTACTCCTAGACCGCCAGGTTACCCATGGAGCTTTTAATGAGTCAAAGTGTTTAGTAAAGGTGTACACTCAGTTTATCGTGAAAACTTATTTGGACGGATATAATAATAATTATTTGTAGCCCAGTAGTGGACAGATGAGATGAAGAGATGATGATAGTGAGTATGAGGGTGTGGTACCTGTAGAAACACTCAGACCTACCTTAAACCCTAACTATCCAAACCCTGGTGAATGTTGGGGCAATCTCCCTCTCGGTAAAACTATCCAAGGTACGAGACGGGAAACTAACCCGGGGACCTCAGGCTCGTAGCCAGGTGAAATGACCACTACACCACGGTGCCGGTTACTTTGAGTGAGTGCATTATGGTCGAGCCTATAGTTTAGAAAACAGGGCCCTACTGTAGTCGGTCAAGGTAAACAAAGTGTACATAAAATACGTAGAAATACTTCAAATAAATTGAAATTTAAAGAAATTACAGTAAAACGCCGATCATTCTAATTAATTCGTGGCAAAGATGGTTCAGATAATCTAAAATTCGGATGGTATGATTAAGGGGGGAGGGGGTTAATATTTTTATGCAAAATACTCATCATCAACATCAACAACTGTTTACAGATTGTGGCCGGATCAGTCTAGTAGTAGCTCAAAATGTTTCCTTCTTTCTCTATTCTTCCCCCATTCTTCCTCCATTTATCACTCCAGTTATCTCCTCTATTATAACACTAACTGTATGGTAAATATCATAACTAGAAACCCCTATTCAAACAAATCAAATAATAAAGTTTAATAAATGTAATTATTATTACTTGAATAGTGCCAGACAACCATGTGAGCTGCGTGTGGAGGGGGCTTACATCTTGGTTGCGATCATTCGGTTGGTTTGTAATTCGGAGATCCGGCGTTATACTGTATCACATTATAAAAAAATTGACAGCAAATATATTCAAAATGAATTGAAACCTCAGTATAGAAAACTTTAAATGGATACACAGGAAGTCCATCAATTATTCACGCCATTATATGCCTAAATAAACAGTTTGCGGTGGTTAACTGAGCTTTACTTAAAAACAAAAACATGTTGAGTTGTATTATTAATTACTGTAAACCATTTTAATTTGTTATTACCGCGTCTCGCTAAACGTTCGAGTTATAAGTATTTGTACTCATACGTGTTAATATGTGTTAGGGATGAGGAGGTTTGAATTTAGAGGGAGTAAACCCGCATTTGTGCGGAGTGATAGCAGAAAACCATTTAAAGGAAATTTACCCACAGAAGACCCGAGAAGAATTCGAACCTCGATCTTCCCGTCATCGGCAGTCCAGTGTATTGCGAGTAAGACGACCTAGACAAAGAGATCACCGAAGCGGGTGAGCCGTTCTAAGATGGCTAGTAAAATAACTAATTTATCAAGGCTTGTAATGGGGTGAATGATTCTTGGACAAACTGTATTATAAAACATCACCGCAACAGTGGTATTTGTGGTTTAAAATATTATTTGATATAAATGTATTCCTATGTTTCAAACTGATTCTTGTGCTCGCCGGTACTCGAACACACTCCCCCGTTCAGTGAAGATGGACTTTTTCTTGTCCTTGTTGCTCCCAGTAGAGGGTTGTTCTTCAGGGGAGCCAAAACCACCCCCTCCGGGCGTCAGCAGACGGAACACATCCTGGAACATGAAGAGGTTCACTTGCATTCACACATCTGGGATTGTTGATTTAGTGCTTACTACCCGTCCGAAGCTATCCCCATATTTACACTAAGAGAAGAGATGATAAGGGGATAATTTGGAATAAGTGCACACGCCTTTGTGTGTAGAGCAAAACTTTATATGGAAAAACCACCCCAGTAAACAGCTGGAGGAACTTCAACTCCAAAAATCTAGACAAGAGTAGACTACGCCTTTGTCTTCATGTCCACCGGTGTAAGTAGTATGGGAAATAATTACATGTTAAGGCTATACATATTTTTCTGCCGTGTTTTACTCTCCGTACAGGCTATGGGCTGATTATGATAGCAAGCTAGGAATTAGCTGGGATCAAACTCCTCCCATCATCAGCAGTCCAGTATATTGCGAGAGTGACTCCTTGTACCATGCGGCCACCGAAGAGGGTCAGGGATTAAGAGAATATGTCGAACTACGGATAAAAGCTAACTTGGAAATCTAATTCATGTTGAAACGGGCGTCATATTATGGTGTAGTTCTATAAAATTCTCATTTGAACAAAACAAATTTGGTATCATGAAAGTATTAATGGCGTGGTGTGTTGTGTTTTCGGGTAAGGAAAGCTTTTTTTAACCTGTACTTGGGATACGCTCACCCTCCCTCACTCCCCATTTGACCAATCACACATAGACGACCGGGATCTGGCCCTGATGTACCAGCCGGCAAAACATAACAGCAAAGAAACATTGAGGGGAAGGATGAATGGATCTGGTAAGGAGCCCCGTGTGAACCAGTGTAATCCTAGACTGGCACTGACTGGCGACCAGCACATCCACTGGCATGAAGACTGGCTGTCACGGAACTATCCAGTTTGGCCAGTAGCACCATCAAACTGGCAGTTAAAATATCCCGTAGGTCACAAAGGACAAGGTGTAACATCCTAGTTGTAAAATATCCCGTGGGTCAACAAGGACAAGGTGTAACATTCAAGGTGTAAAATATCCCGTAGGTCAACAAGGACAACGTGTAACATTCAAGTGTAAAATATCCCGTTGGTCAACAAGGACAAGGTGTAACATTCAAGTGTAAAATATCCCGTAGGTCAACAAGGACAAGGTGTAACATTCAAGTGTAAAATATCCCGTAGGTCAACAAGGACAAGGTGTAACATTCAAGGTGTAAAGTATTCCGTAGGTCAACAAGGACAACGTGTAACATTCAAGTGTAAAGTGTTTTAAGTTAGATCTAAGTTAGGTTAAGGAGTTTAACTTCCGCCTGATATTGGATTATAAAATTATTAAATATAGTCCAAGACAGAGGTATTAAAAATAAATAAGAATACAAGAATTAGACATATAGTATAAGACGTATACTTTTAATATCTTAATAAATAAATCAAACATAAACTCTTTTCGACACAGCTCCCATGATAATGTATTTTAATTTAAGTGTGTCTAATAAATGTCCTACTTATGGATGAGAACAATTCGCAGTTACAGTTCAAACTAACTCTTCTTATTCTGAAAACACGAAAAACATATTTATTTAAATGAGAATATTAAAAATTATACTATACACATTATCCTAGATGGTTTCTCTATCAACTACAACAGCTCGGCTGGTATAACATCCCCTGTTCCGATACTACAAACACAACGTTTACACTTCCATCTCACTGTTTGGCCATGCCGGTAATAATCAAAATGTACAATAAAACACTTTTATTGTTTCATATTGTGGCGACATAGTTCCCACAATTGTTTTATCTTCATACTTACAGGAAGATTTCTGCGGGTCGTTTTTATGAACCAGCCGAGCAGCCCGAGTTTGGTTGGTATGATTTACAATCATTACAGAGACGATAAAAAGATACTTCAACAAACACATTAGTTTTTATGACATTGTAGGTCAATTTTTAGAATTATTTAAGAACGTATGAATTTCATTTAACACTTACAACCAAACCAGTAATAATTGTTGTAATCACCGCGTTAGGGTTTACGCACACATTCATTACGTTAGTTCACAAAATTGTGAGTCGTGAACCAATTCTTGAGGGTCGCGAAAACTTTTTCTAATGTGAAATTGTGTAACTATTTGAAAAAAAATGATGAAATAATTTGTAAGGTAAGAAAACCCAAAATAAAACCATAAAAACGAGAAAAATTAAGGCTCATAAATGAATAGGGGAACCAGGTTCCATGTTCGTTCCTGTGGCATGGACAGGAACCGGAAACAAGCGCAACCTTCGCACACGAGTCGTTATGAGAAATATTTCAGTGTTTTTAAATAATATTAAATAATATATTTAAAATAAGTATTTAAAAAATTGGTAAATTATAAAATACATCCAGTCATGCCTATTAAAGCTAGGTGGGTCACGAATGTGTGTCGTCATATAAATTGGGTCACGGTTATAAAAGGTTTGGGAATCACAACTCTATTGGAATAGGCGGGCATAAGATAGAACATTAGAGGAAATGTAACAGATTTTGCATGTAGAGAGCGAGTGGAAAATCACGAGGGAAAAACTCAATACACCCTTTCGGGATTTGAGCCCCGATCTCCTCATCACCAGCAATCCAGTCCACATGATAATGAGGTGTTAGCTTGATCATTGAGATGGAAAGAGTATCTTGACCCGTCACTAAGAGCTGGAGAAGCGACCTTGTTATCCTCTTAACAAGGTCCGGCGTCTTTAGGCGCTCGTGATACTCAAAGTACAGTATTATGTTGGGATATGTCTAAACACTTCTGCCCTCTGTTGGAGGCTTGGCGGCTGATTTGTGTACTCTTGTATACACGGATGAGTATTGCTTACCATTCCTGTCTGACTTGGTGGTGGAAAAGTAAACTGATGCTGCAGACACTTTACGGGTGGATAGGAAATAAGTCCCAAAATATCTGAAGACCCGAAAATTACAAAAGGGTAAGTTAACGATATGGTTCAAGAACAAACTTATGGGACTAGAATGAGCAGATGATAAAGATGTTTATATGATCTGTAGTATCCAAAACAACAGTATCCAACTTTTACCATTGCATCTGTAGTTACAAAGTGGCTTGGAAGAGAATACCACATGAAACTGTTGAAGCACAGATTAAATATTGTAGTTCTAAACATTCACTATTCTGCTTTAAAAAATGAGGAACCGATTCTCAACTGGATTTTTGCCTCATCGTGATTTCAAAGCTGACAAACACATATTTTGATTAGACCATGGAGCCAAAACGCCCAGGGAGGACTTTAGGAGAGCCAATGCACGTCACTTTATTTCAGAGAATCACCCAACAGGAAATAGTAGCTATTCAAGTAAACTGTGTGCTGTGTGCATATCAAAACAAAAGTGGCTCGAAACGATCTACTGTTGTGTTTCCCTTTGTGGCTGCCCATGCTTCGGAATTTACCACAATACATACTTTCTAAATTAACGGTCAAGATAATTTCTTTTTTTTTGCATAGTAATATTGTAATGAACTTTTTGTAAGAGTTCGTATTTTTATACATAAATATAAATGTATAAGTATTTAAAATAATTCATTTGATGTGAGATAATATATATATATTTTTTCACTTGAAGTATATGTTACACACCTCTGACAAGACATCTTGTGAATGTGGGGAACGCCAGGCCTCCACTGTGGTTCGGATTCCACGTTAAACTGTAGGTCCTCCATTCAATCACCCTACCATTACACATTAGCGTAAGTGCGTATAACCCGAACGGGTAGTAAGACACGGTGCTTATAATAATAATAATAATAATAATAATATATGTTACACACTTACACCCTAATAGTGAAACTGCCCATTTCATGAATGGGGCAAAGATTTAATTAACTCTTGCCCATTTAATGAACCGGAAATTAATGTGCTATCTACTACAAGTTTAAGTGAAATTCATCTTAAGTTATAATATTAAATTAACCCAACCAAACTTAACCTAAGCTTCCATTCTAAAAGATTAAAGTTAAATTAATTTGAAGAGCAAACACATTCTTCGCTTGTTAATTTCATGAACCGGACAAAAACTCGTCCAGATAATGAACTGAGCAGCACAATTCATGAACTAGACTAGTTTTTGCCCAGTTCGTGAAATGTTTCTCAGGAGAGGCCAGTTCACTGGAATGGGCAAATTCATAAATGGGTTGTAACATATATATATATATATATATATATATATATATATAAATTACCATTTAGTCGTATATAGTTTAACTATGGTAATGAAAATATTAATTACGAGTAAAATTTAAATCTGAAGAGTGCTAACGTTAAACCTGGTTGAGTAGTTACCCACCGTGAGGTAAATGCGCATTGATAATTCGTACACTTTAGGGTTTAGTGGAGGACTTTTTTTGAGACTAGCCGATCATCGATTTTTGTATTGGTATTTTTTAATTCCTTCTAATTATAATAATATGAAACAAAGTAATAATTTTAAGGCACAAATCCTAGTGTTAGCTTAGAGCAGAGTTAGTCTTATAGTCAAATAAATGAAGGCCTATTGCAGATAAAAATATTTGTGCTTAGCATAGAGAAAATAGAGCTAGGACTGCCAAATTTAGAGAGAAATTACCAAAAAATATCCAAATCATGTTTGTTTTTTAGCACCGCATCTTTCTAACTATTCGGGTTAGACACTTCAAATCATTTTAACAACATTACAGATAAAATTGTTATCTAATTAATATTTAAAAAAAAATTACGTAAATATAAATTGCTTTTAATATGAGATTACATTTTGTAATATCTTCTAGCACTAGAAAACCCGTGTGCCAATTGCATGATACTTAAGTAAATATAGCTAGCGGTTCCATAGATGCGGAGGAGGTGAAATTTTAAATTCCTGGCAAGATTTTTGTAATTTTAATATATTTTGCACATCTTAAGGTCAATACATTTCTATAGTCCTCATTTGTCAATTTAGATCCATAAAATAGGTCGATATTGGATCCGACAAGAATATACCGTTCGTATTAAAGAGAAAGATAATGTATCAGCATTTAATTTCTTGCCTTTCGCAGTCAAGTTTTGTTTTATTAAATATATACAGTTTGCTTAGGTTATTTTATAAACAAGCATAGTTAAATTATTGTTGAGGGAATTTGAATGTATACATTAATCTAGTATATATTTTAACTATGCATAAAACATATATATCTCATTAATTTATTAAAACGTGCTTTTCTTCAAAGTAAAAAAAAAAAGTATTATTTTGAAATTTAAAATAATTTTAGCAATCAAATATAATTGTATCCAACTAATGATTGTTTTGTAGGTGGATCTCCAAGAGGCCAATATTAGACAGCCGCTCCTACAATATATCCTCCATGACCCAAACTTGCCTTGAGAAATCCTATTCCTTCCCCCACTCCTTATATTTGCAATGGCCCTTTAAGTACATAAGTAAAACGACAGATTTTATTCGTTTCTTAGGGCAGTATCTTATTCTCTAACGATATTTGTGTTAGAGCGAAAAATAAAACAAAAGTTTATGAGTTTCTTGCAAACGTTGAAACCAAAAGCTAGAATAATGTAACATCTTTAGAACAAAAACCAGAAGAAAAACAACATCTAAAGCGAGCATTTGAAAAGAAAGAGCAATAAACTTAGATAACGAGACCAATTAAATTTTACAGACAGATTTGGAAGTTCGTATCACGTTATTTATACAATTATGATCTGTGAAGCTTTTAATATTTTGAAGTTCACATCTGTTTTAGAAATAGATAAATGGTACGATACAAGCAGACAAACTTTCTCCTTGGGTATAATAGCTTGGAACAACTTCTCAAAAATAGGATTTCAGTAAACTGCCCCTAATTAAGTTTTCCTTAGAAAAACCCTCACATATCTCGATAAATTACAATTAACATTCTTACCATATACATTTTTAAATTTTTCAAATTGTCTAATTTTCAAAAATCAACTACCCATTTATTATCTTTCATTTATAAAAAAAATTATCATAAAAAAAGTCCCAGGTATTCATTATGAACTAAATATTTAAGGTAATTTTCGAAAGATTTCAATTTTTCTAAAAAATTTCACAAGCAAAATTAAAGTTAAATTAGTTTATACTATAAAAATAGATATAAATTATTATTTATCATGTAAAATAATCTCCGGATACCAATTTTAAATCATATCATTAAAGCTATATTATTAATTTCAAATGTGTCCAAAATAAAAATAAAAATTCAAAAACTGTTTTTGGTAAACTCCCCTTAAACGACTGTTTCCCGAAAAACAGGTATACACTAAGTGTACAATAAGCTTTATTTGTCATGTCAAACACTTATCGGGTATCTATTTTATACAAAATCGCTATAAACATTTTCTAAACATCGTTATTCATCAGTTACACATTCATACCTAATCACTACGTTCCCTAGAGGGGTAGGCAAGAAACTGTATTTAACTCAAAAAACAACAACTTTGCACTTAATCCATCCTCACAAACTTTCTCCACACTTCCTTCGCTTCAACAACATTCATACACAGAGTCATACGTGCTCTTGTATACTTATAACTATTAATGTCTATCTTTTTCGCACATTCGTCTACAACATTTAGCCACGTCTTACATGACCTACCCCTTCCTTTTGATCCACATACTCTACCTTCATATATTTGCTTGCCACTCGATCCACACTCATTCTCTTAACATGTCCAAACCAACGTAAGACGCTTCTTTCACAATTACCAATGGTATTCCCTTCCTAGCACTCCTCCAACACTCCTTCATTACTGACTCTGTCCACATACATTTCATTCCAACCGCCCACGCTTCACATCCGTAAAACAATCTACCCTTAATTAAAGTGCTACGCTCAAAATAAAAGATATCTAAAAAAAATACATCAAACCGTTTCAGACCTGTGTCGAGGGACAGACAGACATGGAGACAAACAGAATGGTGCAATCCACATTTTACTTTCTCTCGACCCCTCGAGAAAGAAGTACTGTTATCGTAAACGTGCTGCTAAAAAAAACAGATCATCGTGAATCGACTGTAGGTAATAAAATAAATTGTATATTGCTTATTGTGTGCTTTTTTTCTTAACTTAAGTGCCTATTTTGGTGCCTAAATCACATAATTTGTATGCCTATTTTAAACATTTTTGATGCCTAAGAATCCGCTCCCCAGTCATAACAAAACATTTTCAGATAATTGAGGATTGTTGTTTGAGTTGTTAGGTCCAGAACCGCCCCCCACCCATGGTAAATATGGCGGTGAGGGTTCCCTTCAAGTAGGAGTGGGCGGTAGAGTGCAGCCATGGATGTCGGAGAATCCAGACAGACAGTCACGAGTCAGTTTACACTGTGAAGATGTGGCCATGCAAATCAAGTATTTCCTGGCAACGGAAATGAATGTCTCTGTATGTATAAGAGTGAGAGAGAGAGAGAGGGTATGGCGGGAAACTAGAGGTGAAGTGAATCGAACAAATCTCGGCTTTTGGAAACTGAGAGGGAAGGGTAAGTGAGCCCCTATAAACCAAACATCTTCCTATGGGACGTTATATAAGACGTGGGGGTCTTGTATATGACAACCAGCCGTCTTCCATATAACTGTGTTATGTAAAATACCAACACCCCCAGTGGGGAGTATCCGTGCAGCAGATTATACAAGGGCACGTGATCTGTTCGCGGAGGGTTCGTGGAAAACTGTGCTCTGTTACAAAGGGGCGGATTCATCTTTTGCTTTCTCTGACAAGGATGGTTTGAATCACTGGGCAGAATATGTTAACATGGATAATATACTAGAAAAATATTGATTACATTTGTTTAAAATCGGTTGAAAGTAATTTTGGCCGAAATGTAGGTCCATTATTCAGACACTTAAAATAAATTGTAGGTCTTTATAATTTCAATATTTACTTTTTATATCAATACGTTAATATAAGCCTTAAAATTTAGATAAATTTAGCTTTAGATTTGGGTTTAATTTTTAAATGTATTATTTATTCATGAAGGCCCTTCGTTGACCGAACAATGGGTCTGAAGAAACCAAATTAATAAGTGTATTATAATATACATAAATAGTGACTATAAGAATAATTCTATAAGAGCATTATGTCATTAACCAATTTGATTAGATATGTTGAAATTATTTATGTTTAAAAATGTTGGTCGGACTCAGAACGACTTTTCAAAAGGTGTTTTTCAGTTTGAGCATTTAGCTTGAATAGTTCAACGTCTATTGGATCAATATGATCATGTTCTAAGGTGTAGTCAACGCTGGGTCTTACATTCTAAGCACCAAACTTGTTTTCAAAATGTAATCCGGTTTAAGCTGTCCTCAGGAGCTAAAATGGGATTAATGTAATTATTAATGTTATTCACACCGCGTCCTAATTACCGTCCATATTACCAGCATTTATTAATAACACTCATGGGGTAGACACGAGGTAGGTACAATTTATAGTAAATGTACTCGTGTTTGCGCCGAGGGAGAGTGGAAAATCCCATGAGAAGAACCCCTCCTCATTACAACCAACCAGCTGTGGTTCGTACCCCACCGTCAAAATAGTACCTTGCGAGAATAGCTCCTTAAGCCATATGACCATGAATAAGAGTAATAATATATTAGTTATGTATTAAGTGGATACAATATGTATACATAATTTCAATAAAATTCTAATTACAATCGCTTAGAAGCTTTGCGATCTTGCCTCTAGAAAAGCTGTGTACAGCCGTCTCTGACAGAATCATTTCTCCGAATGCCAAACAGTCTCACCTCACCACTATACAGCCCTCTCTGACAGAATCATTTCTCCGAGTGTCAAACAGTCTCACCTCACCACTCTACAGCCCTTTCTGACAGAATCACTTC
>CABFVX010002658.1:91544-107802 GCA_902151425.1 Timema shepardi | reverse complement strand
GCTGCCACCTACTGCGAATAAGTATAACTAACTATACACAAAATAGAGCACAGCTGGCTCAGTAGGTATATTCACACTAAACAATAGCTTTAATACAACTATTCAAAGCCGATCTAAACGTTTCTAAAAACCAGCTTTACGCTGTTGCGTTATCATAAAAAGAAGTTGTCTTCAGGGATTAAAACAAGTTGACGTGACAGGAATATACGTTTAAAATGTACTTCAAAACTCCTCAAGAGATTGTTTGGTGACCTCAATACCGTGACTAAGCGCCTCTATTGTAGTGAGCCTAAGTTCAACTCCCGTTGAAGGTAGCAAAGTATTACTCTGATTTTTTTTTTACTTCAAAATGGGTGTTAAATTACCTTAAACTTCCTCTAACGCCCATTTCTGGAAGTTCTACCAGCTATACCGCAGTGCAACCACCCTGGACTCCCGACCAGGCTCTATGAGAGGGGGGAGCAGGGAGTACATCGTACCAGGGACCAAGGGTCTAAAAGGGGTCTGGGAATATCTCAGGAACTCAGAATTGTTTCGCATATATTGAAGATATTTCCACTACCTACTATTACTGAGGCCTATAAGTATAATAGGTTTTTATCATATTTTTATAATTTTTTAGATATAAAGGTATACATTTATATATATTTTTTCTAATTTTTTTTTATATATAATTAAAAAGACACAATCAATGAAAAATGGAAAAGGGGGAGGGGGCGAAAAAACTTTGTACCCCCTGATTAAATGCTTCTCAGACATATTTGTCGTAATTCCAAACCTCCCTCCCTTAACCCCCCAAACATTTTTTTATAAAAATGGGACGTTTTGCATATTATGTAAAGTTAAGTTCAAATATCAATATGGGTTAATACTTTGTTTATGGGATGACAGAGAAAGGTCACTAACCAGGAATACTTGGCCGCTCGGCGAATATGGCTTCGCAACCACTACACGATGATGAATATGTATATGTATATGCAATTTCTATCCATGTTATGGGAGGCAAAGTTCCTTGAAGGTCGTGGGATGAACCCAAGTATTACGAGATGACAAACCAAATATTAGGTAATTCAGTAGAAAAAATTAGTTTAATTTTCTTCACAAAGTAATTTCAAACAATTCTTAAATATTTACCATCAACATAGTGGCAGTTGAAGATACTTTTTAAATTAATAAAAAAAAGGTTCAAATTACACAATGTTCAGAACATATATTCAAAAATTGTTGAAATTACTATTCGTAAATAATTAAAGCTGCAGACAGGTGAAACAACTGTGCCTTTGATGATAATAATAATAATAATTATTATTATTTTATTATTATTATTATTATTATTATTATTAGAGCCTATAGGCCCGTCGACACAGTAATATCATTAGGGCTCCAAACGACATTTAAACATAATAAAATTCCCTTAGACAAAGTCATAATACATAATTCACCTGTCGGAATATGCAGATGAAAGCATTAAAATAAAATAACATATAAAAATACTAGAATTATTTGCATTCAAATGTTAAAATTAAATCTCAACAAGAAACCACATTAAATCGAGACATTCCATCCGAGTGCAACTCAAACCGACTAAAGTTCCGATAAAAAAAAACCACAGGTGTATACACTACATTAAAAAGACAAAACAAACATAATAAAATATACTAGTGTTTATACTAATCACAATATTAAATAATATCCAAGTGAGCCACTCAAGAGTGAACTCAAATGGAATTTAAAAGATTCTCCTGGCGTATAAAACAGCATAAAAAAAGTCTCCATTCGCGCTGTCATGTAACAATTAATGAAGGTCACCATTAAAATTAACAATCAGAAGAATAGGGGAATACTTGCGACACTCCACCAAAATGTTGTACAAAATAAGGGGAGCTTCGTAAAGATCACACACTGGAGGCGGCTCTTCTCTTAATAAAAATCCATGGGTCAGGGAAGTACAGTATTACTGATGCGGAGTCTCGTCACGATGACCTCCTCTTCTAGACTTTCGTAAAGAAGAGGGCCACCCCAACATACCATCCCTAATGAACCGCAACTCGTTCTGAGCAGGGGTCAAAACCCACTGCTTGTGCCAGGTGCGTAGAACTCCACGCCGAACATAACCCTTTATATCTAAAAATATGCCCAAACTCACCTCAGGAGGGAGATGGACTGCCTCCTTGGCTGCCTGGTCCGCCAGTTCATTTTCTGAGAGACCAGCGTGTAATGGAACCCAGCACAAGGCGAGCCGGGTGTTTAATAAACAAATTTTATAGATATATTCTTGAACCATCCGCAAGAGAAGTTTCAAAGCGTACAAAGTGACAATGCCAACAATGCACTCATGGAGTTCGTGCAGATAAGAGCAGGACGGTAATAATTATGGTATACAAATCAGAACGATTTAAAAATGGCGTATAAGTCAGAGAAGTGGAGAAATACTTTGGAAGGACTATTGCACACTTGTCAAAGGCCGATAACTTTCGGATATCAACCGGCCTTGTACTACGCCATTTGGTTTCATACAAGACACTATTCGTAGGATGGAACACAGGACTATAGGTAAGGCGCTGTGGCAAACAATGAAACTCAAACACACACACGACGCCAAAATATTGGCACCTTCAGTAGGAAAGAGTTGGCTTACCGGCATAAACACAAATGCTCATAACTGGACTGGTATGGAAAGCACCAGTAGTTAGTCGTATGCTAGCATGGCGGACACTATCACTTAGGAAGATTTAAAGACTCACTGCCTATATGCTCCGTTTTGTGAGCCACACCAGTCTGAAGGACACACCAAAAAAGGAGCAAGTTGCATCAAATGAGTTACAAACAGTTCAAAAGAAGCATTGTAACAAAAAATCTCAGAGCGTTAGAAGTTGGATAAATCTATTTACCTTGCATAAGAAAACTTAGTCCTTTTATAGAAGAGGGTGTAGTGCGTGTGTCAGGACGACTGAGTAACACAACTCTTTACATTTGACAAACACCCCCTGCATTTCTCCCAAAAAAGAATAAATTGTTGATTTGATAATAGATAAATGCCATAAGGACAATCTCCATATTGGGGACCATCTTTTATTTTCACTGCAATGTTTCAAATTCAACCCTAAACCCAAACTCAGCTTTCTAGTCATGGGTGACCTACCTGCTCCACAAGTCCAGGAATCCAAAACATTCACCCAAACAGATGCGGAGTATGCGGCTCCCTTTAATACTACCCTAAGCCAACATCGAGGTGTTAAATCACAAAAGCCTTATATATGTTTGTATCTTTTGTCAGCAAAGCTCTATATTTAGAACCGGCACTGTACCTGTCCAAAGAAATTTTACCTGGCGATCTAAAGCAATTTCTGTGTAGACAAGGAGAATTTTCATCAATTTAATCAGACTGTGGCACACAATTTGTAGGTGCGAAAGCAGAATTAGATACATTGTCTACCTTTCTTATTCTCGAGTCTATCGCAAGCTCATGTCAGATAAGCCATCGTATAGAGGAACTACATGGCACTTTAAACACCCCTACCCTCTTCATCCCACTTTGGAGGGCTTTGGTAGGTCAGAGTAAAGTCAGTGGAGATTGACCTAGTCAAGCAGTGGGTGCACAAAG
Organism: Timema shepardi; assembly: GCA_902151425.1. Lineage (NCBI taxonomy): Eukaryota > Metazoa > Arthropoda > Insecta > Phasmatodea > Timematidae > Timema > Timema shepardi. Next base: position 104,198 of record CABFVX010002658.1, on the reverse strand, counting down.
CCCGAACGACATTTTGACATTAGCACCACGGCTCATTTTTATAACCTTGTCACCTCTACAAAACCTTCCAGGTCAAGATTTAACCGCAGTCCCGTCGAATCTTTTGTCAAGATGGCAACTAGTACAAAGTCTTGTACAAGATTATTGGAAGCGTTGGTACTTGGAATATTTGCCAACCTGGCAACAAAAGGTTAAGTGGAACACTCCCCAAACCCCGATCAAAGTTGGAATGATTGTGATCATCAAAAAAGATGGCCTTCCTACATTAGAGTCGTTTCTTGGGGTCATTGAAGAAGTCTTCCTTGGCAAGGAGGGTGCAGTTCGAGTTGCCTCTGCACGCACCACCCGCGGTAACTACAAGCAACCAGTGGTGAAGCTTTACCCACGGGCTTCACAATAACCTTTTAAAATACATTACTTCTAGCCTGGCGGTATTAATATTGTAAAATACCTTTAGAATATTTTTGTTTAGCTTAATTTCATTCATGCAATTCTTTAATTACGCTAGTTATATATTTATTCTGTTCTTCGGATGTTTCCTGCCATTTTTGTGAGTGTCCCATGTTCTTTTTGTTCTTTTTTTAGGGTCTCCCTAAATTTTGGGAGTCACAAGAAGAAATAATGGAAGGTCTTTGTTTTTAGACAAGTGTGGATCCAATCGCCTTAGTGTCAAGTTCAGGTTGTGCGTGTGGTCCTAAATGGTCACGCTATATAGTTTTCTTCTCGTGGATCGGGCGTTACATGCTATGTAGGCCTAATAGCCTTTTGGTACACAACAATGCTAATCCGAGAAAATGTCGCGGAAATGACTCAATTTTTTTTTTCAAATTTTCCTTCCCGCTCTAACCCACACCATTCAAGATAGGCCTCATTATCGTCGATAAAGTACTAATGGGAAAAGTTAAGCTCATCTCTTAAAATAATTTTGCATACAGTATACCTTACTTTTTTTCCGCGTGCTCTTTTATCGCGTGCAGACTGAGATAAACACGTTAAGCTAGAGTTAAACAGGCGACAACAAAACCAAACGAGCAATAGTGAACACGACACTCAATTCAGTGTGAGCGACGCAGAAAACGACACTGAACAACCTCCGGTAGGCTTCGCACGTGTTCACCAGGAGCAAATTCGAGTTCGCGTGTGCTCCGACTATTGTCAGTTTTTAAACGAATCATTAGAGGATATTAATGTTCGCATTTGCTCTTGTTTTCTTTCGGTGTGACCGGGTACAGCCTCAACTGGTTGAGCTCAGTGTAGTGCAGTTTTCTTCCTGCTGTGCGTGGCGTTTAGATTAAGTTTTTTAATGGAGTTGACTGATTAAAAGGCATTACGACAAAGGTTATTGAATAGTCCCAGTCCACGATCAAGTTGTAACTGTTGTGGTAACGCATTTCCTCCGTGTATTTCACGCATCTTTAAAAATTCACTCACCCAAATTTGACGATCTCTCAGCCTCCTCTAACATTCAACATAACCAGACAAGTACTCAACTTCATCTTCCCTCCTTTTTGCCTTGTTCCAAACTATTTTAACCACACTTGTATAACCTAATCACATCCGTCTGTTCACTCGCGGATCATTAACGAACGGCGCCCGATTTCGGTGTTGTTCTCGCTTGTCCTATCTAGTGTAACCGTACTTGTTCAGTGTTGATCGCGAGCATAATATGTGAATGTTACCGGACACATATGAACGTTCGGTCCAGTTGTGTTCTTTCCGGTATAATCCTAGCTTTAGGTACCTATAAAATAGAACTAATAATATACTGGTAGTAAAATGATAACATAGTTGACCGCGAACAAATGTGTATTTGCTCTTAAGTATGACCGTGTCTTGAAGTGTCACGTGATTTGTGTTTCGGCATGCTATTGGTTGATCAAAGTTTCTTTCGCATCTGCTACAAAAATGGTTGAACTTACCGAGTATAGACTATCATTTCACGCCGAAATTGAACCTTTATTAAGAAACTAGTAGAAATGATGTTTTATAAAATGCATCAGTATTTATTTGAGATCGATTACATTATAATCAATAATAATAATAATTATTATTATTATTATGTAAATATTGAAATTAGGCGAATAACCTGAATGGGTAATGAGTGAGACACGATGGAAATAATAATTACAAAAACCAGTAGCATCGAACAGAAGTGACAACTGCAGATCACACCAGGTTTTATTGTCTATTCAGGTTGTACCCATATTTACTAATTACGCTAATGAGTTAAGAATGAAGAAGGTTGGAATCAGATTAAGTGTACCCGCATTTCCGTGGGAAAGTGGAAAACTATTTTGGAAAAACCAACCTCACTACACCCGACCGGCATTCGAACCCCGATCTCCCTGACATCGCCAGTCAAGTCTAATACGAGAGTGACGCCTTAGACCATGCAGCCACCGAATCCGATATGAATACATTAGTTTTTAAAAGGAGTTTTATAAACTGTGAGGTTCCACCTTTCTATTATGTTTTTTATATACTTAGAGAGGTGGCGCATTTTATTAAAAAATACTCGGTTTTTAACAAAATATATAACCGTAACGCTGACCATAGAGACTAAACGTCAGGCACATAAAATCTGGTTAGCCAGTGACGCGGAAACCGGAGTTCGAATCCCGTCCGGGTGTGTGCTGGAGATTTTTTTTAAACATTTATTACTGTTTCCATCCTATGGTCTAGGTCAGTTATTTATTCAAGCCATATATTTTTTACTACCGGCTTGAAAAGCCTGTCATATGCCTCATAATATAACTTAAGACTAAGAAGGGCACAACATCCAGTACACAGCCGTTAATTTATCAATGTGAAAGGGTAAATCCATATTTTCATCAATGATAAATTTTCGGCCATGCCGGGAATCTAGCCCGGGACTCCGTAGGCAGACAAGCTACCGACTGAGGTAAGGTCTTTGTGTACTGGAGGTGTTTTCTAAATGGTTTACAACTATTCCTCCACGCAAATTGGGGTACATTTCCTCCAAATTCTACCCTTTCTTTCTCCTATACTACTAGCATCGTTAAATACAGATATTCCGGATGTCTAGTAAGGGGCTACAGGGTAAGTTCCCGTACAATGAGGAGGTCCCAGACACGTGTGAATCTGCCTCAATAAATAATAATAATAAGCCGTGTGAAGATGAACCTCTACAGTCGTTAAAAAGAACACGTAAATAGAAGAATAAAGCAAGATAAAACCAGTTGTGTGCAAGCAAAGGTTCACGCCGCGTGAAAGATGCTAGCGGTGCCTACCTGTTGGATGTCAGCAGGTCACAAGGTAAACAGGGTGTCGAGGTAGCGTTACGTTTCACAGCATTAAAATAGCAGCATCGGTGCACCGGTGACTTGCGTCCCAACTCGGAGCATTGTTGCACGCAAAGTGAAGCGCATGTTTAAATACACAACACAGCACTTCCTCGGCCATATTACAAGTTAGACCTCAATAAAACCGGATTAAATTATTTTGTACCAACATGAAGAAAACATTACAAAAAAAGTATGTTCTCTACATTATTGTTGTAAATAACTAAACTGTTCAAATCACGAGTTATTTGAATTGCTCAGATTATGGACGATTGCGGGCTTTGATGCATTTGAATCAGAAATATGTTTTTTCGAAAATTAATATCCATTACGATGCGTCAGAATTAATTAAATGTTGAATTATATAAATTTTTTATTTGAAGTAACAATCAAAATGTAACTATTTAAAAACAAAGTCGAACTTAAATCTCAGAAAGTTAAATAGTTGTTTATAGATGTTTCAAAATTAATTGTTTAGCAAATTAATATTTATTTTCGAAAAAAACGTTTTAAATAACAATAAATATGTAATATCTGTCTACTAAGCTTTCGAGTAATTTATTGTTGTGTTGAAAAATGGTCCAAACTATATTATTGTGGAGCAGATACTAATAAAAGTGACGCTTGCGCGCACATACACTTAGCAACAAACACACCACGCACGCACACAGACAACTTTTAAAAAACAACCTGCTTGACCGACATCCAACAGGTGAATGTCGTTGTCCCACTCCCGACAAAACTTGAACTGTGCGCGCCACATCGCTGACGCATGCGCACAAACTATAATAACAAAAACTCTCGCGCGGGATTGATGTGTTCGCGATTTTCTTTTTTTCTTCTTCTACATCTGAAAAAAATTGGGTTAGTTAAAATGTGTATTAATTAAACGTAATAAGATAACGAGCCTTTTACATGCCCCCCCCCTCCGGAAACATTGGGGGGTGCGCTAGCGTGGTCGACTGACTACTGAGACAGGGGTTCGAACTTAAACGGGATGCCATATTTTAAATTATTATTTAGCACCGCGTCTTACTACCCGTTCGGGTTATACAGTGAAGTACTAGTTAAACTAATGAACTAGGAATTACGAAGGTTGAAAATATATGAAGTGAGCCTGCATTTGCGTAGAGGGAGAGTGGAAAATAATTTAAGAAATACCACACCCGAGCGAGATTTCGAACCTCGATCTCCCCGTCCTCAGCAGTCGAGCTCAACACGACAAGCGCGTTAGCCAACTACGCCACCGAGGCGGGTAATTTATACATAAAAACTACAAAAAAATACTGCCTTAACTCATGTTTCTAAGACTCGCACCTTAGAGCCAGCTAATAGTGCCTGGTGTTGTGGTAGATTACAAAATGATTATAGCCTAGAGAATTTACGATGCTTTAGAAATAACAATATTTCCAAAAAGACAGAGTGCCTAATGCAGTGGAATTATTTTATTGAAATTTATATGCCTAGCACCGTGACATCATTAAGGCCCTTGGCCCTGTCTAGTGCAAGTATAAAACCTATTTTGTGGGATGGTGGGTGGGAGGGTGAAAGGCGTGGTGTTGCCTCACAACCGACCAAAGTATCCTTCCGCGCTAATAAGAACAGATGGGTCACGGAAACAGTAGCTGGTGCTAGCTACCGGACAGGTCTTGCGGAAAAATCAGTTTTCTCGAAAACGAGTGAAATTTTTATATTAATATTTTCAACACCACTTCCAAGATAATGTATTAAAGTTTATTATGTGTTATATTTCCTTATTTTTTGTCATGCAGCCGGCTATTTGATCATTGCTAAAATTATAGAGGAGGTGTGTATATAAAAAGTATAACCTAGTCAACATGCTTCTATTCTTGAACAAACCGGTTTCAAAAAGATTTTTTTTTAAGATAACCGTTTGTTCCCATGGTTCTGCATCTCCACGCCAAATGAAAAGGGCCAATCGACTTAAACCAGATTTGATTTACTTTACACTGCTCTAAACGTGAATCAAAACAACTTTTTTTTTAGGTGACCTGGTGGTCTAGGGGTAAGGTGTCAGACTTCTATGCTGGCGGCCGGGGTTCAATCCTCGGTCCCGGCAAAGATTTTCTCACAATCACCCTACTATTGCACATTAGCGTAAGTGCGTATAACCCGAACGGTTAGTAAGACGCGGTGCTAATAATAATAATAACTTTTAAAAAAAAAATCGACGCATCTTAATAGATGTTCAGGTTATCCGCATATATGGTAATTACTTAAATGAGGTAGGGATAAGGAAGAAAGCATTTTTTAAATGAAATCTATCGGTATTTGCATTGAAGCAGAATAAGAAACCACTTAGTGAAAACAACCCTCGTAGACCAAACCAGGATTTGAACCTCAAGCTCCACGTCATCAGCAGACCAATCTAACACAAGTGACGCCTTAGACCATCCGAACTCTGAAGGACCTTTGGATATTTCACGTGCTCTTTCTACCCCCAGTGATGTTATAAGTTCACTATTTAAAAAATATATAATAGTTTGAGGTATTTAACGTGCACTTTCTGAACCAACTGATTATATCAACACACTAGAATGTTTATGAGCGAGAGTGAAAGAGCCTACTAATTATGCCGAAAAGGTATTTTCACATACCTTCTATGGTCCTTTTACATGTCACAATCGACATGGGACCGACGGCTTTACTTCCCTTCCAAAGGAAATTGTGCTACGAATTTTTACCACTAAAGAAAAATCCATCAACCCCAATTGGGTTTGAACCCACGAACATCGGGTCTTGAGGCGAACACTTTATACCAAGCCCGCCAAGGTCTCACTATAGTAATTGTTGAATATCTGTCATGAGCGTAGCGGCATTAGATGACTAACTTTTTAAATTAAGAGAAAAAGTTGTCATTAAATTCAAGGACACTCTTAAAAGATATTTCAGAACTGTTGATATCACCGTGTGAAGAAAATTAAACTCTCTACTGGATAAATACTTGATTTCTTTTGTCCAATAAAATGTTTTGACATAAATACTGCAAAAAGACTGGCCTTTTCTCGCAATCCCTACATCCCCATTTTAAACGTGAAAGTTGAATTCTCTATCTTAGGATCTATCAGCCGAAATTTATTTCTGATCTCAGGTTAAAAACTCATACGAAAAGCCGTGGGTTATCATATATGTTAATTTATGTATCTACAATATTTTTTTTCTGTATATGTTTACAAATGAATAAATGACCAATGAAAGATGAACATAAAAAATTGGTCCCTTTATCCGTTTGGAACATGCTCTAGTTTTTTAGAAATGTCCGCACTAACAAAGTGTTGTAGGAATGTAGAATACAATATTGCCCATTAAAATTCAATTTAATTACCAGTTATGGCTTCGATACTAGCGTTAGAGATTCTAATTTATTTTCTGAACAAAACCTCCCACCCCACCCTGCACATAATGTGATGAAGAGGACAGCCCCAGTCAAGACTACAATCGTCAAGCATTGTGCTCAGGGTACCGCATGACTTAACACTATCACAACAATTCATTCACTTCAAATTGTTTCCCGTGCACGTCTTGCGTTCATTACTAGGCGAGGCAGTACCAACAGGAAGATCAGAGAATTGGAAGAAGAGAGAGTTGAAAAAAGATGTACATATATATGTATAAGGAGGACAACAGTTAAAATATAAACCTACTTTTTGTGTAAAGGAGAAACTTGCCGACGTGCCTAGCATGGCCAAGTAAGAAAACAATAACTGGACACTCCCGATAGGTAAGATACACTAGATCCAGCGTAGAAGTGGCGTTAGCTGACAGCTAGCCAAAGCTACCAGATCTACTTTCATGTATCCATTCGCCAGAGCATATGATCTGCATTGCCATGTGTTGAGTAGTCACTCTCGGAAGTTAAAACTTTAACAATAAACGATTCGTTTTTAATTGTGTTTTTTTAATAGTTTTAATATGATTAAAACACAAATTTAATAAAATAACAGTTTGGACTTTTTTTTTGTGGAAGCGGCATTTGCGGTTCGATTAAAAATACTTTACAAACAAGAGCTTCTAAAATACTGCGTTCTCTTCATAAATTAAAATGGCAAACCATATTCGGCTGTGTTCGTGCGCATATGTTTACAAAATAAAAAAGGTTTTATTTTTTATGACTTTTTCTCTAAGTTATAAAGAAAATAATTTATTTTATAATTTAAGGTGGCCAGTTATAAGACGATTTTAAGTGTGAATGTAATGTATTATTGCATGCACTATAATACCTCTTGTGGTCACAATTATTATTGTCTTAAGGCGCGTCGACACAGTGATATCATTAGAGCCTTAAACAACATTAAAAACAAAATAAAATCTTCAAAGAGGTGAGTCTTAATAAATAAAATCACTTGTCGGAATAAGCAGATTAAAACACTAAAATAAAATAACATAATATACAAATTCTAAAATCCATACTAAAACGTTAAAAATAAATATAAAAATGAGACAAAGTTTTTTTACACTTCATAGGAGTGGAACTCAAGTGGCTTACATTTCATTTAAAAAAAATGGTTTACACAACATTAAAAAGACAAAACAAACATACTAAAATATACTATAAGTGTAAAAACTAGTCTCAATGTGAGATAATACCCATGTGAGCCACTCTATAAGATTGAACTCAAATGGAATTTAAAAGATTCGACTGGCGTATAAAACAAATTGAGTAAGAAAATGAATCAATCCTCGTTGTCGCGTAACAAAGATCGAAGGTCACCTTGAAACTCAAGAGCCAGGCGAAAAAGAGCATATTTGCGACACTACACCAGAATGTGGTACATACTAAGGCTAGGATCGCAAAGCTCACACACGGGAGGGAGAACTTCTCTAAATAAAAATCCCTGAGTCAGAAATGTAGGGCCTATGCCCGACGCGGAATCTAGTCACAATTACCTCTCTTCTAAACTCTCGTACAAAAGAGGGTCATTGCAGCACACCGTACCTAGTCGAGCGTTGTTGCCACAAAAACTAAACAGTATGCCATAATAGTTCTATAAGCTATCAACATAATCTGCTAGCTGTCAGTTACCAGCACTCCTACGTTGGATAAACTGAAGTATCATCTCTGAGGTAACTTCATAGGAAACCGCGTTATCTTTCTCTTGTTTTGGTGTGGTGAATATTTTTTTTAATATAAGACAAGTTAAGCAACACTGGTTCGTCGATATTGCCAGTAACTTCTTCTTACCCCCTTCAGACATAAATGAAAGCGAGGAGATTTGGCAACAGTTATTTGAGAGAAAGAGCGAAGATAAAACTTTTCTTAATAAGACCTGCAATTCCATATGAGGTGATATCGGGTGTAATCAGAAGGCACTGTCTAACGCAGTGGCATGGGGGCCCAGTGTGTTAAGGGGAGAGGGGCGACGTAGGGGGATTTTAGACGCCCTCTAAATCACCTTTAGGCGGGGGTCACTAGTCACGACTGTACTGCATTGCTTCATATGAAAGGGGTCTGAGAAGCGACCTGTTCACTTTGACATATTTGAAAAGGCTCGCACACATACACCTTGCGGAGACGTTGCCACACCACATGTCTGTCTTGTAGGTCTCCAACACCATCGTAACAATACAGTACAAGCATCTCCGGTCTCTCAGTACCTTGTTGTATGTTGATCAGTCACAAGTCCGTCCCCCCCGTTAAACGTGAAATGAAGGGATACAATTTTGAACAGTTGAATATAGAACATTTTATTGGTTAAGTGAGAAACTATCCTGAGATTTGGAATGACGCTGGAGAGGATTACCATAACCAAACCAAGAAGAGAAATGCATAAATTAATGTTTGTCGGGTGTTATTTGAAAGATTCGACGAGAAGAAAGACATCGATAAAAATGAAATATCCAAGTACATTATCCTATTTTTTATATCTGATTTTTGGTGAGGGGTAAGGTGTCAGACTTCCGTGCTGGGGATTCGGGGTTCAATCCTCGGTACCGGCACAAATTTATATGATTGCCAAACCCTTCCTTTACCTCTGACAAGACGTGTATTAATCACAACTTGTGAATGTGTGGAATGTCAGGCGTCCACCGTGGTTTGGATCCCACGTTAAACTGTAGGTCCTCCATTTCATCTCACAATCACCCTACCATTACACATGAGCGTAAATGCGTATAAACCGAACGGGTAGTAAGACGTGGTGCTAATAATAATAATAATAATAATAATAATAATAATAAATCTGTTTTTCAATCTAGTACACTAGTTACAGTCCCAGTCCTATGTATAATATGTCAAGTCTAACGTACACTTACCCTAAAAGCCCTTTAGGTGGGATGGAGGGGGAAGTGAGAAAAAGCCAGTGTTTTTTTAGTTTTTATGGCAAATGTTTTTGACTAAAATAAATAAAATATTGCTTCAGTACAAAGATAAGAGTTTATTTTCTTCACATGCTGATATCAACAGTTCCTGAATATCCATCTTGAGTTTAGCAGCATTTGATGAGAAACTTTTTAAACTAAAAGAAAAAGTTGTCATTAAATTCCCGAACACCCTTGACAGATATTCAAGAAATTTTGAGGTCCCTATGTGAAGGAAATTAAATTCTATGTTTGTAAAGAAGCAATATTTTATTTATTTTGCTAAAAAAAGTTTTGTCATAAAAATTGCAAAAACACTGTTTTTTTACTCTCACCCCCTGCCATGCCAACTTAGAATATGTTTGCCAAGGGATGTGGCCAACATCGGAAACAAAACTATCAAGCAACTTGTTTCTTGGTAACTTGTCCCACCTCAATAAACCCTTGCACACTCAATGCATCTTGAATTAACCCATCTCTAGATCTTAATATCTTAAAATTGTTGCAAAATCCAAATTCGCATTGATAGCTTTTTAGCCAATTTTCCAATTATTGAAAGTATGCCAAATGTACACTACATTCCCGCGGGCCTGAGACAATTTGTAATAGATAATTTTTATTTATTTTTTGTCCGACAAAACCTTTTTGCTGTAAGGCCTCTTTACGTTTTGAGAAAGGGAAAACGTCTAGTCATCAATAAAAGTGTAGGCATTTGAACCTAGAGGTTCTTTTGATTTGAAATATTCAGTTAATTATTTTAAAGCTTCCTATAAAACCAGTTCTTTCAAATATAGTGCTCTCAGAGTCGTTTCCAAAAGCCCCAATGTCAATGTATTATTATTATTATTATTATTAGCACCGCGTCTTACTACCCGTTCGGGTTATACGCACTTACGCTAATGTGTAATGGTAGTGGCATTCCTCACATTCACAAGATGTCTTGTCAGAGGTGAAGGAAGAGTTTGGTAATCAGATAAATCTTTGCCGGGACCGGGGATCGGACCCCGGCCACCAGCATAGAAGTCTGACACCTTACCCCTAGACCGCCAGGTCACCCATGTCAATGTAAATGAACTTATGTTTCACGTAAGCGTCGCGTCACGTCAGGGGTATGGGTGGGGGAGACGAACTCGGTGACACATTTTGGCTTGACGGCCTTTCCTGTTTTCGCTTCTTATATAAATTACGCCCCTGTAAAGGGCCGGGAAGTGAGATGCCAGCAAAATTTGGCAGTATGGTGCTAGCGGACAGTAAGGCGTCAGTTGCAACAATGGAGGTGGCCATGCCTTTATAGGGGAAAACCTGCACAATACTCGGATCGTAGACCCAGGGTGACCCAAGTTTATTCTACCAAATGAGGCCCTTATAACCCTCCTGATGGAGAGCCCCACATGACGCTAGACATAACAACCTTCAAATGTGGCATTGCCAGGAGAGAGTTCCTCGCAGCACGTGGGTGCAGGAAAGTGCCGATTTTACGTGCGGGCCCTTATAAACGCAACCGATCTTTTCTCAAGATAGGGTACCTGGTTATTGTCATCCCTAAGGACCTTCTGTTAAGATATTACAACCAGCGCACTTTTATGAAGGAGCTCAAATTCAGTAGTATCTCATAATTGTCTGAGGAGAACCGTGTTAGTGCCAAGGTCGTCAACGGGGTACTAAGGGTTTCCGATCAGAACTGAACGGTAGAGGAAAGGAAGAAAGGAGAAAATAAATAGAGAAGGTAGAATAAGAAGGAAAGGAGAGAGAAAGGGAAGGGGAAAAAAACAGGTGAACGGAAAGATATAGGCTAGATTTGTCCTGCACGATGCCTTTCGTTTAAGTCGCCTCTTACGACAAGCTGGGGTTACTGTGTGACTATTCTAACTCCCATCCCGCAGGGGGATGTGTGAGGCTTTTGTTGAATCTATGTGACAGAGGACGATTCGAAACTGCCGAACACTACTTTCCTGTGCGTGGTCACTCGTTCCTTCCTTGCGATCGTGCTTTCGGTTCAATCAAGTGATTTTTAAGTAAAACTGTAAAGGTAAAGGTGGTGGAGGCGACTTCAGCGAGGGTGTCGCCCCTTGTGCTAATTTCGGCACCACCATAGATGGTGCTGGGTTGTCTTTGAGTGTCTCGAGTAGAGACGAGTGGCACAGGTCGTGTAGGCGTATTAGCAATATTAACTGCGCAATGGCAGTTGGGGCAATTTATGTTCTGGCTTACAATTTGGCTATAAGATGTCTGGAATACCGGAACTTGACTGGAAACATATTCCTTGCGTGCCTGGGCATAAGGGATCTTCTTTTCACATTGGATCTCCAGGACTTTTTTCTCCACCTTCCATTTCAGACAGGCCCGAGACCAAGTAGAATGCGGACCCTTGCAGCTGATGCAGAACTTAGGAGACTCAAATGGTGTATCGTGAGCCTCCTGTCCGCATTACGCACAGGTTGGCCTTCCACGGCATCTCAGCTTCGTATGCCCAGATTCCTGGCACTGAAAACAGCGCCGAGGATTGGGAGCGTATGGCCTGACTCTGAGCACATGGAAGCCTGCTCGAACCTCCTTTGGGAGGATGGGAGTCGCAAAGGTGAGGATATATGTATGCGTCCTTTTCTCTTGTCCGTTCTTTTTGGTAATGATACGGTAGACCTCGGTGACGTGCTGGGGGGAAAGTTCCTAACAGATGTCCTCAATGCTTACGCAGTCGAGGTCATAACAAGTGACCACTCCCTTGAAAACATTGAGGAACCTGTGGGGCTCCACCTTCACCTGTATATTAGCCGTATTACTCAACGGTATTTTGGAGATCGCCATAATATTTGAGGATTGTGTGTCGGTCATAGTCTGAATCATAATGGTGCCATCACGCAGTTTCCTTATTAAAACGTCAGATTTTGCTGTTCCATTTATCACTCTTTCGAGGATAAATGGGCTGACACATTTCAGGTCTTCACTTTCATCCACTCGAGACATCACCAGGAAGCGGGGCTGGACGGCCTTACCCGTTTCCGCCTCTTATCATTAATACGGCCCTGTGAGGGGC
>CABFVX010002658.1:68283-90025 GCA_902151425.1 Timema shepardi | reverse complement strand
TTAGTAGTAAAACAGATTTTCACAAGATAATTTTTGAAAGAGTCAGTATCTAAGTAGGCCTAATACAAAAAGTATAGTTATAATGAATTTCGTAAGTATTATACGATAACCATTTTGAAGTGAGTGTATTAATTAAAATAAGTACCTAACTAATGGAAGTAAAGGTATAAAGTAAATAAAGAATAGCGTTATAGGTACCTTCTGTAATAAAAGTCACCGAATTGTGTTGTTCATTTATTACTTTTTTTTTTTTGCGTCTCTTACTATGTGTGCAAGCATGTTTTTATTTAGTACACCCAAGAATTAAAAAATAAATAAATTTATTAAATTGATTTAAGTCTTGTTAGATTTAAAAATGGCGCGCGTAGAGGTTTTTTTTACTTCTTATTCTTTTTCAATTCCTAACCTACTCCACTGACTCCTATCCGAGAGGTGGAGCAGGAAAAGCAGTTCTATCTGCCACGGGTACAGTTACTTCAGCGAAACGAACAGCCAGGGAGTGAGTCTACACCGGCGAAACGAACGATAAAGAGTAATAAAGTACTGATAGAACTGTTCTAACAAGTCGAAACGAACAAAACTATTATCTCTGCCACCATTTTAACAGGTGTGAGAAAAGGGGAAAGTGTAATCATACCGCGAATCCCAATAATCCCCACTGACCTACCATTTCAATTCAAAAGACTCCAGTTTCCAATCAAACTTAGTTTTGCTATTTCTATTAACAAAGCGCAAGGGTAAACATTGCAGGTAGCAGGAGTGCATTTGGAAAAGCCATGTTTTTCCCATGGCGGCCAGCTATATGTAGCATGTTCGCGTGTGTCCAATGTCCAGAATTTGTATGTATTTGCGCCAAATGGAAGGACATACAACATAGTATATAGGAGCGTCCTAAAATAATTATCTATTCTGTTCCCATGATTGCAACGGCCAAGAACAAGCGGAGTAAATGAGGGATGTTAATTAACTGTAGGTAAAATTTAAGATGGAGTGGTATTTTCAATTCGCGGCAAGGCATAACCTATGACTCTACTGACACACACTCCGCTACTTCTTTTCTACTACTACACTTAATCCTTATTTATATTGTGTTGTTTGTATGTTTCTTTATCTCTACCTGTATTGACCAACAACCTGAATAGGTCATCGTTTTTATTTTCATACTTCCTGTGTCGACCAACAACCTGAATTTATTGACAAAAGAAACATTAACGCGAGCGAAGCCGCAGGCAAAAGCTAGTATTCCATAAATCTTAAATTTGACATTTTCTCATTTGTTATGAAGTGAATATTTTTAACTCAATTTGTTTGTTCTTTATATTAAAAATCATAGTGGTTTAATATGTAGTTATCTTTCAGTGTTGACTAAAAAACTAATTCAATTTATCCTTCGAAAATAATGCAAGACTAGTTCCAAAACACATCCTAAAACACAAAACATTTAATTTTATGAGATGATTCTTCAACATCACTATACAATCTGTATTTAATTAGATTACTTTCAAAGATTTGAATGGCTGACAAAAGCCAGTCATGGAATCGAAATGAATATAAATTATGCCAATATTCAATTCAAAAGCGAACATTTCAAAAATTTACACAACTGAATACATAAATATTAGACGGGTTATGAATATTGTCTTACTTTGTGACCGGGTCTGTGCTGCTCCAAGACTTCGTTCTGTAGTTGGAGTCTTCCTGCTTGTTCCTCATTCTCTCTCTCTAACTGGGTGAGTGCCCGTTCTTTCGCTCGCAGCTCATCCAGCTAAAATAAAGACATCCAAGTGAGCTTATAGAATATATTAAGCAAAGAGAAATTTAAAAAGAATTCCACATGAATATTCATAAAATTTAAAACCTGAAAAGTTAATAAAACCATGAAGATTTTTTGCAACTGTTTTAACCCTTTTTTTTGTTAAAAGGAATAGTGTTAATAAAAAAATTTACTGTTACAAAAAGAAAATCAAGATTACTTAAAATTTTGAGACAAACCTTTTATTTTTATGAAAAATATAAATCTTATTGTTTGCAACAATCATGTGAATGTTAAAGACATTTAAAAGTTGTGTATAAGTCGCTTTTATACTACCTGATAACAAATACCAGGATCTCTTGGAAATCTGTTTCTTTTCATAATAGAAAACAACTATTCACACATTTGTGTGTGCCATTAACAACACACATTTGATTTACAAATTTAAACAGTGTATAAAGATAACATTTGACGCGCCAACCTCCCTAATTGGATTTCCTCATATAATGACCATTTCTAAATGTAACCTAATAATCCCAAAATATGTTTATACAACATTCATAAAATTAAATATTGGGCCTTAATATATGTCAGTTCATCAAAAAGTCCACGGGCCGCAAGTTTGACATGTCTAGTCCAGACTATTGTGAGAATAGCCCCTACTTTATCCACTGAGGCGATGATAAGACGCTTCATCAATATAGCTATGCAACTAACAACATGCTTGATCAACTGCAATAAAACCCATGAGATTTTAGACAGGCAGGGGTTCCCAAACTTTTTAGACTGAAGGTGCCCTTGCACCAGAAAAAGCAAACATGCTGGACTGCACTCATAGTGTATTTTACACTAACACAGGGTGCAGCAGAATCGGTAACCCATTTTAAACCCTGCACCATTATCAATCACGGCGTTTTAGAGCACTAACGTTTGTTTCAATGTGTGGTGCAGTTCAAAGCATTGCTGTCCGCCCATATAGCGTAACCTTGGCAGTCAGCATGGAGCGCTGGTTGAATGAACATTGTGTGTTTGCTGTTGAAAGATTTCTCAAGTGTGCTGATAGTGTTGTGATTACTCACCGTGTGTTTCGGCGACACTTTAATATAGACATGGATGGACAGATGCCTACACAAAAGACGACCACGAGATGGATCAAGGACTTCAGAACAACAGCATATGCATCTGCATCAGCCAAAAAACACCTGGTAGGTGACATGGTTCGGACCTTGGACAATATTGCAATAGTAAGAGCTGCTTTAGCGCCAATTCCAAGATACTCTGTTCGTTGGCATTCACAAGCTTTCAACGCAAGTGACAGAAGTTTATGCTGTATGTTGCATCTGGATATTAAGTTCCACATTTACTAGATGCAAGTGGTGCATGAATAATTGACCAGATATTTAGAGTAAAGTTCAACTTTCTGTATGCAGATTCTGGAGATGATAAACACAAAACCCAATTTCCTCAACAATCTGATGATGATGGATGAGGCAAACTTCCATTTAAGTGGTTATGTCAACAAACAAAACTTAAGGTACTAGGTGCCTGCAAATCCTCATTACCTTCATGAATGACCACTTCATAGCCAAAAAGTTACTGTGTGGTGTGGAGTATCCGGTGGGTATTGTTGGTTCGTATTTTTTTGAGAACTACACTTGTGGGACTGCCACAGTAATAGCAGAGTGATACATGACTATGTTATGACAGATCGTAACAATGCAACTGTGCCACAATAATATCAATATGGAATCGTGGTTTCAACAGGACGGCGAAACCGTTCACAAAGCAAGAACGTCCATGACAACTTTATAAAGAATGTTAGGTGATCTAAGCTGGCCACCCCATTCGTCCAATTTATCTACCGGTGATTATTTTCTGTGGGGATTTATTAAATCCAAAGTCTATTCAAACAGGCCAGCAAACATTCAGGAATTGAAAAACAACATTCACACCGAAATTGAGGCAGTAACACAAGAAACCCTGTGTAAGGTTATGGCAATTGTGCGTGTTCGTGCCAAAGATTGCATTTCCAACAATAGTGGTCACCTAAAGGGAGTAATTTTACAAAAAATTACTCATGGAAGGAAGGGTGTCAAGTTTTCTTTGCAACAGTGTATAGTAATAACATGTGGTTATAATGTCTAATGTCGAAATACAATGTTTAAAATGGGGCACTGTTTCTGTTGCACCCTGAACATTCAATTATGCCAGTTAAATGTTACAAGTCCAATATAACTTAATACTTGAATACATACTCAAAGAAATAATATATTTTACATCTAAGTATTTGTGCAAAAGGTTCCACTTGCAAAATGCGAACATTTAAATCAGTTTTTATTTATTTATTAGTGGCTCCGGTGGGATTGCTTTTTTATTTTTTACCACAAAACCCTACGATATTTCAAGTTATGGCTATCACCTGTTTGAGCAAATCATATTCTATATTTAGATTTTTTCTAAATTTATTCTTTGTAGCAGTATATTAAGAAAAATGTTTGCTCATACATATATGTTGTTGTGTAATGCATACAAGATTTCAAAGTTCAACTATTTATTCCAATCCAAACTTTTATAATTTTTCTCCTCCTGGCAAAAAACTTGTTTTTAAAGTACAATTTGTTGAAATTTAAGCTACTCTTGCTATTTTAAAGACAAATTCGTTGACAATGGCAAAGTTTATTTATTCAGATTTGATAAAAAAAAATTGGCCATCCTAATTATTATTGAAGCTATTTTTAAGTGTGAAAAACAATAAAGAATATTCTAAAATTGCCTCACTGAGCCTGAAATAACTATGGTGGAGACCAGTTTGAAAAATGCTACTCTAAGTCATACACAGACAGCAGTGACTGAGTAGTTTGTAATACTTGTATTTTACATATGATCATTGTTAATGGGGATGTTGGAGGTTTAAATCCCTGGGTCCATCTGATTCCCACAGCTGTTCCTGTTTGAAGTCACTATTATAATTTTATTGATTTTTATCAATAATAAATATGAAGCATAAAGATACATGGATCAGTCTCACTAAAACATACAATTTTATGTAAATTGCATATACATAAATTTAATCGTGTTTTTTTACCTTAGTTTTAGAGCGACAAGGAAACTAATACCATCCACAATATACTCTAAATAATATATATATTGCTTATTAATTTTTAAAGCTAGGGAAAGCTTAATTACTATCAAATGTCACCTGCAGGACCTGTCCAAAATTAGTTTTTTTTATACTTTAAAATAATCACAATTAGCATTCAAATTTTCATTATTTTATGTGTATGTGTGTCTACTAATCGTTTTTGAAAGTAATAATTATTTCCATATCACAACAGTTATAATGGTGAGGTCAAAGAATATAAATAATGAAGATAGAAAAATGAATTAAACCATTATAAATTTAAAAGAAAGGGTTAAGACAAACCCTGATTTGTATGTATATAAAAAAATTCAAGCGCAAGAGTGCTGTTAAAATAGAGCAGATTACCGAAAGAGAAAGAAGAGTTACTAGGAGATACTGGAAGGAAAAAATGAGAAAACATCGTGAATCAAAAGACAATGCAAGATTTTTTTGTTAATACTTTACCTCCTCGAACGTCCGTGAACAATGAAATCATTAACCCCAAGATAATGTTCCTTGTTGAGTTGTAGTATAAAAGTCAAATTAACCTAAGGAAATTGTGCTTCAACTAGTGGAAAGAGAATGGGAGAACAATAATCCAGCAACGAGTAAACTCTGAGAGAGAAATAGAAGAGCAAAACTTTTATCATAAAAGACAAGGGAAGAATGGAGCATCTAAAATTAAAGGTAAAGCTATAGTGTCTACTTTTGCGAATCTCATTCTTTTGGATTTTGTCTCCAAGAGCTAAAGACTGCATTATTAAAGGCCGCAATAC
Source organism: Timema shepardi (assembly GCA_902151425.1). Classification (NCBI taxonomy): domain Eukaryota; kingdom Metazoa; phylum Arthropoda; class Insecta; order Phasmatodea; family Timematidae; genus Timema; species Timema shepardi. The sequence continues at coordinate 84,375 of CABFVX010002658.1, read as the reverse complement.
TTGTCTGTGTATTATCCATGAAATTTGTGGAATAACAGGCGTTCAACATGGTTCGGATCCCACGTTAAAATGTAGGTTTTCCATCTCAACTCAAAATTACCCTACCATTACACATTAGCATGTGTATATCATGAACGGGTATTAAGACGCGGTGATAATAATAATAATAATAATAATAATAAAATGATGATGATAATGATGATAGTAAAAATAATAATAATATCCATGAAAATATTTTAATGGTGGTGAGTAAACCAAAGTATTAAAAAATTGTTGATTAGTCTGCTCCCAACTTGTTTAAGGATCCACGTTGCAAAGATCAAAAGGAAGCATGTCTTGAGAGGAATTGTATAAGATGTGAAAATGGTGATATTCGTATCAATAACGATGATAAAGGAGAAGAAACATTTTATGAAAATGGCTCAAAAAGAGAGAAAATATTGTAGTAAAGGGGAAATAAAAAATTTGCTTGAAGACTGAAAAAACATAAATTAAATGCACCTAAATAGAACTGCTCAAAGAGTCAGTCAAAAACTAGACCAGTAATATTTCAAATATACAACACCAGTACAAGACAGTGGATTTGATTAGGAAAAAATTGGCAAAAAATGAATTGCTCATTCTTTCCGATTTATCTGAGAATTATAATTCCAATTATGCTGTGGAAATACAGTCAACCCCCTTTGGCGGTTCTAAACCTCAGGTCATGCTCCACACTGATGTAGTATATCATGTGTGTCCAGAAACTCAAACAAGACCTTTTCCATACTGCACTTTCTCATACACTCTTCAGCATGATCCAGTAGCCATTTCCAGTTAACTGATCCCAATTATCGATTAAGTTAAAACAGCAATGCCCAAATTAAGAGATGTTCATTTTTTAACTGATGGCCCTTCAACTCAATATTGCAAACGTAAGATGTTTTATTTGATTGGAGGATACTTATCAAAAACGTTGAAAGTTTAAAGTTGAAACTATACAGTGGCACTATAGTGAGTGTTTATGGTAAGGGGGCACCAGATAGAGTAGGAGGTTCTCTGAAGAGGACAGCAGTGAGATTAGTGATAGTCCAAACTTTGAACGACTTGTGGAATAACTACAAATAAATAGCATTGGAATAATGGTTTTAGACCCCAAAACCATTCCGATTATCGAAGCTCAACTTCCAATGAAATCCCAACATTTAAAGGAACTATGAAGTTACACTAGACTACATGGACGAGACAGAGACCATCTACCCTCCTAGTTTGGAGACTCAGCTGCCTCAATTTTCTATCTGGAAAAAATTTATATCACTATGGTTTGGGGCAGATTGTATTGGAGACTAGAAATCATATTCTTTTCTCACATATGCTCAATGTAAATAGATAATTTTAGCATTAATGATTTAGTAAATAAACTTTTTCAATTTAGAATAATAGCTACTGATGGGTGATTTATTAGTCTTTCTGAATATGTTATTTTATTTAGAATTATTAGGTTGGATTATCAAAGTTTAAATTAATTAATTGTATAAACGTTCACCAACTTTAAAATATGTGTTAATTCTTTGACTGAAAATATTCAGATACTTTGATTCAGGTCAGCAAACTAACAGTGGAAAATTTCGCTATGCAGATATTTATTTTTCTGATTGTGATTATAATCTTCAATTAAGTGTTAATTTTACTGAAAATGTATGATTTTGTTGTGGGCATAAAATTGTAAAGCACTATCTAAGTAGCCTTAGCTTAGTCTATGACAAGTGCTCAGAGTATTCGAGGAAAATCTTTAGGCAACAAATTTGTTTTTCCTCAAGTGGATGACATATCGCACACTGATAGAAATTATATTGTTGGGGTTATGGCATGCTCATTGAAAAAAAAGGAGAGACCAACGAATATTTAGGGAAAACCTTGTGAAATTTGTAAAACTTATCCTGATTCAAAACGTAGCTGTTAAATGTTTATTGTTTATGCTTAATTTCATTACTATTAGATTAAATAATTAGGTATGGATTAAAAATAGACTGTCAACATTCTGGCCACAACAATAAGGTTTACATAATTCGTTAAACAATCTTCAATTATTCGAAGACACACCTATGGAATTTATATTATAGTTAAAGTAATTAATAAGGTAAATAATAGTTTAAGAATGTAAGGTATGGTAATATATTCAGTGCTTGAAAAGCAAATGATCTTTTTTGTGAAACAAACATTTTTCATAATTTACGTCCAAGTTCTTTGTAAATACGAGCTCTTTGATTTTTATAGAATAAGTTATGTTATCTTAAAATATCCATTCCAACGTAGTCTTCACTTATATTGAATTAATATTATAATGAATTATTATTATTATTAGCACCGCGTCTTACTATCCGTTCGGGTTATACGCACTTTACGCTAATGTGTAATGGTAGGGTGATTGTGAGATGAAATGGAGGACCTACAGTTTAACGTGGAATACGAACCACGGTGGAGGCAATATTATAATGAAGTTAAGTCATCTTCGTGAAAACAAATGTCTTTTCTGTGAATGTAGTATTTAAATATTATTTACTTCCTTGAAAAATATCACAAAGATTCAAGCTTTTATTCAAACTGTCCTTATTCAAACTAGCTTTATTCATGTCTAAAGTAGCATCAACAAAATACAGTAAGCTAATGACAGATATAAGATGATTTTGACTATTAAAAAAAATTTAAGTAAATTTTATGGGTTGGTGAAAATAACCCATCTAATACATTTTGAGGTTAAGTTTATCAAAAGTACCAGTCTTTGTGTTTCGATGGTGGTAGTTCTCTTCAGTTTAGACAGTTCTACTTCATGCATCTCACTCTGTCTTCTTAAGTCCTCCGCGTTTTGTCTGTTGCTGTCTGCAAGAACCTAAGAAAAGACAAACAAATAGGCCTAAGTACATGTCATAATTATTTTTTTAAATGTATAACTCCTGAGATATATGTCTACCAATATGATTTACGTTTATCACAAGCAGGGAGTCAAACTGAAGGAGTTAACGATTCTGGTTCCTCCAATAAACATTTTAAGGTTCCAGTTCTTATTTAGGTTTCGGTTCTTTTACAGTTTTATTTACTGGTTATACAGGTACTAACCATTATGCAAGTCTAAAATAGAACAATATACCAAAAAAAAGTTACAATAAAATAAAAACTATGTATGTAAAAAATGTACAGAAATATCTTAAAATGTGTGCACAACAATTTATTATTTGAAAAGAGATAGATTTATACAATTTTAACTGCCACATTTCAAAATAATAATCAAAATAAGATTAATCTTTCAAAATAGCTTCATCTTATTTTATTACTAACAAATGAATATCCAGTGCCATTATAACATGTATATGCTTTAAAGTTATATAACCATCAGCATGAATATGAATAAGATAAGCATTGGTTTACTTTGTGAGCCTGTCACTAGGTATCAAAAAATTGTACGTTTAAAAATAAACATATTTTTGTTTAACATTTTATGTGGTGTAATGACAATGTTCATATCCTGAATGGGTGTTGCACACATTCACAAGTGTTACATAGTTTGCTATATATGTTTTGATGGCGGCACTAATGGCTTTACAAGATAAATAAAGGCTATAGTTTGACTTATGTAAATGCTCTAGTCTCTAACCCACCGAAAGAGTGGTGTAATGCTATATTAAATTTGATCCAAAACCTAATGTGAAGTTTACTGGCACCTCACGATTGCTTCTTTAATGCTCACTGACAAAGTTTTAGTTAGGATTCAAATAAGAGACCCTTGGTGATGGTATGCCATCATTTAAGATTGATAAATGTGACTACAGTAGCCCCATGGCTTCTTTGGTGCTGACTGACAGCTCACAGCTGACTTCTGACAGCTTTGAAAAGTTACCAAACCAAATTATGTATCCCTACGCCGAACCATATGATCTGCAAAACTATGTGTTTAGCAGCTGTAACTTCTTACAGTGAAAATGTAGGTATATACCTAAATGTTGACTGTCAGAAGTCAGCTGTGAGCCGTCAGTCAGCACCAAAGAAGCCATGGGGCTACTGTGGTACAGCATAGGCTGGTTGGATATGGCTGTGTTGTGACTCTATAATATAAATGCTATTATTTAAAATGTTGCCAATAAAGCGGCTTAAGGTGGAGAGGTAAGGAAAGCGGGAAAAAAAATCAGTGTTTTGCAGTTTTTTATTAACACCTTTTTTGGTAAAAAATAATTAAATATTGCTTTAGTAAAATTGGTCAAGGGAAATCTGGAATTTAATAACAACTTTTTCTCTTCATTTAAAAAGTTTGTCTTCTAATACCGCTATACTCGTGACAAATTTTAGATTTTCAAGAACTGTTGATATCACCATGTGAAAAAAAATTAAACTCTCTGTTTACTGAAACACTATTTTATTTATTTAGGTCAAAATAATGTCTTGCTATGGCCTTTTCTGGCAATACCTACATCCCCACCTTATGTGAATAATAGAAAAGTTGAAGAAATTATATAGCCTGGTGTTGAAAAAATGAAAAAGGATGCACACCTTTAATCTTTCCTCCATTTCGGCATTGTGGTCTTTGAGCTGAGCCCTCTCAGTCTGCAGTCTGTCAAAGTTCTCGCACTGGCTGCAAGGAGTGCTCCTGTTCGTCAAGTTAAGTCTTTCAGCATCCCTAAGTAGCACCTTAAGGTCTTCTTCTCTATGCAGGGCAGCACTAAGTAATTCACGGTGCTCGGCGTCCTTCTTTCTGAGAGCGGCTAGGATCTCGATGCTGTGTGCCCTGGAGAGAGCATCACTCTGTTTTCTCAGAGCATCTTCATGATTCTTCTCCAAGCTGCAACAAGAGCAGGTCACAAAAGACTTTAGACATGAAACACTAATATATAACTTGCAGTGTTAGTTTGGTGTTGGTGTAATTAGCTAGTATGTTTCTAACAGCAAGCCAGGAAGTACTGATTTGGTTGGAATCCTCGCTGGGTACCGTGGCGGAGTTTATTCTCGTGAAGTGATTTTTAATGCTTTTTCTATATCCTGTCTTTAATCTAATGCTAAATAATGTTCATAAAATTATCCTCCCTGATTCATAAGTCCTGAAATCAGTGTAAGCTGTGAACAACCCAGAAATTCAGTAAGACGCAATGAAGGGGGTTGGAGAAAAAATGTTATTTTATTATTATTATTTTTTGTAAAAAGCGTAATACAAAAGAAGAAGGAAGTCACACTCAAACTTCTGCCATTATAATAGAGACTACTTCTGTAGCCAGTACTTCTATCTATGTTGATATACGTGAATGTTCGACTAATAACTCCTTTTATGAGAGCCAGGTGAGCAAACCTACTAAGTTTTACAGTATTCAGTTATTTACCAGTCTTAGGTTCATTTTCATATCATCATCATCAACATTATTATAATTATTATAGTTTAGAGGCGTATCAACACATGTAGGTCAATTGGATGTCAGGTCGTGGGCAGTCGAAAGACCCCGAATGGAGGGGTAACCGATACACTCGTCTTTGTAAACTGTCTGACCCAGGTGGCCGACCTTTATAGTAGAGATTCACTTTGTGGAAAACATGCTGAATGTTTTAAAGTTGGCCCATTCCAGCACTCTCCGACACAGTTCCCAAATACAAAAGGAAGAAGATTTAGAGGTGCATGGTAAAAGTACACCACGGTTACCGGTATTAGGATCTTGGAATTGTGAAAGCAGAATGGGAAAGTGATCGCTGTCACATAGGTCCGAGTGGACCCCCCAAAGGGAGTGAGCAACGATCCCTGGACTACATAAAGTAATGTCGATGGCAGATGATACACTAAGGTGGAGAAGTGTTTGTAGGTCCCAGTGTTCATTAACACAAGGTTTCCCAAGACAAGAATATCCTCTACCATCCTCCTGCGGGCGTCTAGAAAATTAGATCCCCACACCAGGTTATGTGCGTTAAAATCCCCCAAGATAATATAAAGGGCGGGAAGTTGTATAAAGAGGGCCTCTAGGCTAGATATACATCGTACCCACGTAGAATCGGGTTGTCATTTGGGCGGAAGTGGGTCTCTTGCAAACACAAGATGGAAGGATGCAGGGAAGAAATTTGTTGTTTAATTTCCTCTACACGAGCATAGAAACCCCCACAATTCCATTGTAGTAGCGACATACTTTATTAATATAAAATTTAGTTATCCTCGCAATCCGTATCACTGTCTCTTAAGAATAAAAATCGGTTAAGGACCTTTTTAGGTGCTCTTGCCTTTCCCAGTCTCTCCTCAACCTCCCCCTTCAGGAGAGGCTTCGGGTTAACTTGGAGGAACAGGGTCTTCGTATCTTTGCGCGAAGGCTTTGATACGGCCTTCGACGGGTTTTTTTACAATAATTTTTTCGGCAGTACCTCGCTAGTCCTTCTTTAAGGCACGTAGTAGGATGCAGGGAAGAAAATAGTAGTTTAATTTCCTCTATACGAGCATAGAAACCCCTACAATTTCATTGTAGTAGTGACATTATGTCTAAATATAAATTTATTCATCCACGCAATCCATGGCGCTATCTTTTGAAAATAAAAATTTGTTTTGGATCTTATTGCTAAGCCTCTCCTGAACTTCTCGTTTCAAAAGAGGCTTTTGTTTCTCCAGAAGAGACTTGGGCGTTGGATCTTTGCACAAAGGCTTTGTTACTCGACGCTTTTTTTATTGCATTAATGTCGGCAACACCTCACTGGGCCCTCCTCGAGGCACCAGCAGGGATCGCCTTTGCGGCCTCACCCATTTCTCCACCCACCCTAACATCCGGGGACACAGAGGCCAGAGCGGGCGAACAAACAACGGTCGCAAGTACTTTTGTTTCTCAAGGCGGGGTCGGGGGGGTTCCCCGAGGTGGCCTCGGGGGCTTTCTCGAGGAAAGCTCCTTGGTGGTACGGGTGGGGGAGACTACCCCGGTGGCAGTTTCGTTTCCTTTATCAATTTCGGCGCCAACTTAAATGGCACGTTATCACAACGGATGTCTCAATCAGAGACCAATGGCACAGGCCGCGTTGACGTCTTAGCGAGATTAACTGCGCAATGCCAGTTGGGGCAGTTGATGTTCTGACTGACAATCAGACTGTAAGAGGTCTGAAATGCAGGGGCTTGGCTAGATACGTATTCTTTGCGTGCTTGGTTGTATGGGATCTTCTTTTCAGTTTGTATTTCCAGCACTTTTTTCTCCCCCTTCCATTTCGGAGATGCCCGAGACCAAGCAGAGTGCGAACCCTTGCAGTTAACGCAGAACTTAGGAGACTCACATGGTATATCGTGAGCCTCCTGTCCGCATTCTGCACAGGTTGGCTTACCACGGCATCGCAGCTTAGTATGCCCAAATTCCTGGCACTGAAAACAGCGCCGAGGGTTAGGGACATAAAGTCGGGCCCTGAGCACGTGGAAACCCACTCGGACCTCCTTTGGAAGGGTTGGAGTCGCAAAGGTGAGGATATACGTATCAGTCTTTAATTTAACTACCGTTCTTTTTCACTACTATAAGGTATACTTCGGTGACATTATGAGGGGCTAGCTCCTTACAGATTTCCTTAATGCTCGCGCAGTCGAGGTCATAGCAAGTGGCCACTCCCTTGCAAACATTGAGGAACATTAGGGGTTCAACCTTTACCTGTATACGAGACGTATTGCTCAACGGTATTTCTTTAAGAGCCAAGATATTGCCTGATTAGATGTCGGACGTTGTATGAATGAGAATGGTGTTATGACGCAGTTTTCTTATAGCGACACTTGACTTGGCTGCACCATTTATCGCTCTTTCGAGGATAAATGGGCTCACCCGTTTCATGTTCTCGCCATAATCTGATCGAGACATTACTAGGAAGTGGGGCTGGGGTTTTACCACTTCCTGGGCTTTTTCCACTAAAGGGCTGGACGGCCTTGACCGTTTCCACCTCTTATCAATATCACGACTCTGCAAGAGGCCGGGCAGTGAGTTGCCAGCAGAATTTGGCAGTACGGTGCTAGCGGACACTAAGGTGTCAGCTGCGACAATGGAGTTAGCCATGCATTTTGGGGGACAACCTGCACAATACTCCGATCGTAGACCCAGGGTGATCCAAGTTGGTTCTCTACCACATGTGGCCCTGTTAACCCTCCCGACGGGAAACCTCACACGATGCTAGACATGACAACCTTCGCGTGGGGCATCGCCAGGAGAGAGGTCATCGCAGCAAGTGGGTGCAGGAAAGTGCCAATTTTACGTCCGGGCCTTCATGAACACAATCGATCTTTTCTCAAATTAGGGTAACCGGTTATGGTCATCCCTAAGTCCCTTCTACTATGATATTACAACCTGCGCACATTCATCTAGGAGATCAAATGCAGAGGTATTCTGTAACTGTCCGAGAAGAGCCAGGTTAGTAGCCAAGGTCATCAATGGAGAAACCTAAATGCTTCCGTGCAGGACTAGACGGCAGGGAAAGTGAAGAAAGAGGTAAGGAAAGATAAAGAGAAGGGAGAAGAAGGAAAAGTGAGAAACAAGAAAGGGAGAAGGAAAAAAGAGAACCAAGAAAGGAAGAAGAAAAGGAGGTGAAAGTAAAGATAAAGGATATATTACAACTGCACGAGGTACGTCCTGTACAGAAGCCTTCCTTTAAGTCACCTATTACGACAAGCAGGGGTTATTGCGGGACTATTTTAAGCCTCGTCCCGCAGGGGGAGTTAAAAGTAGTTTAATAAATATCTAAAATAGAAAAAAAAACAATTTCTCAAAATCGGCTCTAACGGTTTTGACTAAAATTCGTATATAAGCGTTTATTAAGATTATAAATAAAATGGCTATTTTCATTTTACTATGGAAATAATTTTGGGTAATTTATGGAAGCGGAAATTTCCCTTGTCTCCGCAATTATTTAAGATACTAAATAACTTATCATTGGAAAATTGTAGTACTAATAAAATAAAAATCTTTTATTTGAAATATATCTTTATAAAACCAATAATTTCGGAGATATTGGCAAATATATCCATACAATTTTGTGAGCTTTAGTTGTATAAAGATACTGCTTAAGTTTTAAGGCAATAATTCTCTAATTCCATAGAGTAAATAGATAAGTAAGTCTCTCAAAAAGTTTGTTCTTTTATATTTAGCCTCTTGGGGTAAATGTTTGTACAGCAATGATCCATCTCTATCATTTTATACACAATAGTCAAAATTTACCTTTTTTTATTGGTCTAAATTTATAAATAGGGACTTTAATAAAAATGTGTTATGTGCAACCCTTAATAAAATGTCGAAAATTTTAATCGAAAGTAAAATTTTTAATACGAAGTATTGACCCTTGTGGACCTAATATTGGCTTTTTTTATGCTCAAATATAGTAGTGAGGACTTTAATTCCCTAAAAAGAAAATCATCCAATTTAAATCCGGTATCCAAAATGTTTCACGTAAGTATAACCCAACTTATTCTTGGGTTTGCTAGTTTATATTATTTCTTTTTATATATATTACGAGTTTTGAGTAAATATCTCCATTTCTAAACAAACAATGCGATGAAAAGTCCATGCGGAGTTCCGTACCATTTATTTGAAATATAAAGAGAGTAATAATACTTACCGCAACTTTAGATCACAAAGACAATCGGCCCTTCTCTTTGCTTCCTCCTCCCTAGCTGCCCGGACTGCCAAGTTGAGCTGCCTTTTGTGCACTCTAACGGCACTTCGCTCATTTTCAAGGGCTTGGTGGAGGTTCACAATTTCAATCTTCATGGTGTCCAGAAGCCGAGCCGCCGTGTGGTCAGGGGTATGTCGTTTTGTCGTGTTATTCGAAGGGGTCGTCATGTTGGTGGGGGTCGCTTGGATGCTGCTAAGAGTCGTTAGAAATGACAAACGAACTTTCCAGGTCCAGAGGGACTTTTAGTCTCTAAAAACACAAAAATACAACATAAAATATAGATCTTGTTTACAGTTCATTGGTTTTAAATTAACTACGAGAGTTTTAGTTTTTAATGTCATGTGTAAAAAGTGACAACTATTTTTTATTAAAATAGAGGAGACCCGTCAATAGTGGCCCCACAGGGCATAGTGGTAACACCTGTTTAATTTATGTATTAATGCTGCTACCTAATCAGCCTCCACTTTGTTGTCATTCGGCTTGTATAACAGTTACTAAATATTTGTTGCTGCTGCACAAAGAAAATTTGTTTTGCAAGTAATAGATTCAAGGTGTAATAGAAGGGTACGCGAAAAAAGGACAGTCTTTCTGTAGTTTTTATTGATAAACATTTATTTGTACTAAATAAATTAAGTATTTCATTACAGAGTTTAATTTTCTTCAAATGGTAATATTAACAGTTAATGAATATTTGTCATGAGAATGACAGAAATATCTAACTTTTTAAATGAAAAAACAAAGTTGTCATTAAATTCCAGGATACTCTTGAAAGATATTACCAAAATGATGAGGTCACCAACAGCATGTAAAGAAAATTAAATTTTATGTTTGTGTTGAAGCAATATTTTATTTATTTTGTCCAAAACAATATTTTGCCATAAAAACTTTTTAAAAAATGCTGGCTTTTTCTCGCATCCTCTTTCATTCCACCTTAAGGTGGAAATATTACTTAACATAGTACTATGGTCAAGAGCTGATATGCTGTTTTAATAATTTGGTTGTAACACTAAAATTTAAACAATAGATAAATAGCATTATACCCAAGATAGCTCCCTTGTGATATGTAATTTTTTGTATTTTAAAATAAGTTGTTGAACATGTGGTTCAGTTATTTCTGCCATCCGTAATTGGGAAATGGGATTTAAAAGGGCAAGTAAGCTATTTGGCATTTCATGACAAAATCTAAATATACTTGTAAAAATATCAATTTGGATGGAGCTGAAGAAAAGAACGTTTTTGCTTCAATATGTATTTCTTATATTTACTCCTGAACGGAATAATGGCCTGGTTCAATATGTAATGAAGATGGAAAATATGTTCTATGGCAGGGATGGGCAAACTAGAGCCCACCGGTGTGTTCAAACCGGCCCATGGGAACACATAATTAAAATGTGTTGCGTTGTGTTCCATGTTTCCTCCCTGACCCATAATATTTCCAAACTTAATAAATCATGCCCAAAAACGCGTCACAATGTTTGCACATCCTCATATTAATTGGACAAAATGTTTTCAATTAGTATCGCCACACCTCCATTTGCCCGATCAAAAAATGGCTTGTCGACACGTAGAGAAGTAATTTAATTTCCTTTACACGTGCATAGAAACCTCTACAATTCCATTTTATTATCGACGTTATTTATTAATATAAAATTTAATCGTCCACGCAATCCACAACGCTATCTATTAAAAATAAAAATTGATTTATGAATTATTTTTTTGCTTTCTTGCCTTTCCAAAACCCTCCTAAACCTCTGGCTGACAATCTGGCTATAAGACGTTTAAAAAACCAGAGCCTTAAGTAATACATATTCTTTGCGTGCCTGGAATCTAATATTTTCTTTTCAGTTTGTATCTTTAGGACTTTGCCTTCCAGTTCAGACAGGCCGAGATCAAGCAGAGTGCGGACCCTTGCGGTTGACGCAAAACTTAGGAGACTCACATGGTGTATCGTGGAATCAGTGCAGATGAGAACAGACACCGACAATAACGATATACAAAACACAAAGATTTGAAAATGGCGTATAGTTCTGACGTAAAAGGACTGGATTAACCAGGTAAACCGAACTTAAAATAAAATAATACAGACTTAGATAATGATTGATAATACGGATAAATAGAATGCAAACAATTGAATATAAGAAGTGAATGTTAATGCGTCATAGCATTAGTTTTAATTAGAGTCAAAACATTAGATAAAACATACAATGATATGAGTAAAAAGGTTAAACACTGGAGTGTTGTTATATAAAAATGGTTAAATATTTAACAGTAAGCCGCAAGTCAGGAGAATTAATAAAAAAAATATTTAAAAAATGTACACAGTAATATTAAAATAACAGGCGTTAGAAACCAGAAAACCTTAAAATTGAGTAAGAATACAAGTAGAATAGAAATGGGTTAACTCACTTTTTAAAATAAATTACAGTAATATGAATGAAAATTTAACCAATTGTAATACTGAAATTCAAGAAGCGACGAGTGAAGCTGAGAGTTAACCTAACAGATAAAACTTGCCGAGGCTGATAAGGAAAGTGATGTTGATAATCTTTACACCAAAGAAACACCAGCGACAAGTGAAACTGATGTGAACACCAATAATTTTACTGAATGTTGGTAAAATCACTACACGACCAAAGAAAAACCAGACTGGATTCGGCGCCAGGTATATCGTAATTGGCTCCACGAATCATGTACGTTGTATAGGTCTATGTTTAGCACTTGCGGTGGAGAGAGGATGAGGCAGTAAGTGCAGAAACTAAAATAATACTAAGTGAAGCATCTCTCTTCAATGACGTGACATCCCTCCCTTACCCTAAGGGTAAGATACCTAAAAAAAAACTGTTTTTGTTTTGTTGAATTTAAGTGGGATATCCTTCTGTATTTTTTTTACTATTACTAGACCATGTAAAAGTGTATTTGAATTATTATAATTTAAAATATGCATGTATGCAATTTCCTCGTAAAGTGAAAAGAGGGTTCCCATGTAGAGATCTATTATAGTTTAATAAAATAATTTTACATTATTTTCGATTTTTTTTTAATGTGTGGCATCTCTCCCGTAATTACCCGACACTTATGTTAAGGCAAAACAACCATATTAAAATATAATAAGTTAAAAGAACAAAATAAACACTAAAGTTTACTAAAATAAATAAAGCTAACCTCAATAAGAGTGAACTCACATGGAATTTAAAAGATTAGCCTGGCGTATAAAACTGAGTAAATATATGATTCCATCCGCGCTATCACATAATTACAAAAACGTAGGTCACCTTTAAAACCAAGAACCGGGCGAATAGGGGCATACTTGCGACACTCCACCAAACTGTGGTACACACTAAGGGGAGCATCACAAAGATCATACACTGAGGGTGGATCCCCTCTCAATAAAAACCATTATTCAGGAATGTAATCGTGACACACCGTCCCTTATGGACCGCAGCTTGTTCTGAGCAGGGGCCGAAACCCACTGCGCGTGCCAGGTGCGTAAGACCCCACGCCAAACAAAACCCACACGTGTCGAAGACCGAGAGCATCCAGATTCCAAACGGCCTTGTAATTCGCCATTTGGTTTCATACATGACACGTCCAAAATTTATTAAATCCCAATTTGTTACCTAAATAAAGACGCATGAAAAAAAAAAGCCCTATAAAATTGTATGAAATCACGGCATCTGCATTAATAAGTGTATATCACACTTACCATTAAAATTGTGATGGTTAGTAAAACACAGTGATGTATGTCAGGTTACCCTTTAAATCTTTTGCGTACCCCGGAGGGTACACGTACCAATGTTTGGTTAGGAAACTCAGTAACAGTGGGATGTGAATGAATTTCAAACAAATTTTAAAATAATAATAATAAAAATATATCTTGCGTTATTATTAAATAAATGTTAATGACAAGTGACATACCATTCTGACACAAGACCGGGCCGGTCATGATATATCCCATGTCGATAACACACGCACGCACATGGTAAAAGAGATGACAGTTGAAGGGAGACTGGAACCGTGGCGGTCCTAGGACAAGCCACTGACAATGGCAGGAAACCCGCCAATTCCAATTATTATGTGACGTCACGAGACACAACTAGCTAGACTGCCACTACCCACCCGAAGTAAATTATAGCACAGTTCCAAATGGATACTTTTTTTTTAATGAATGGCCTTTAAGAAAATACAAACTTATTTTTTGCGGCTGAAATTGATAGTTGCTTAGTAACGTATTAGTGTTATTGTTAAAAGCTATCAAAAGCGACATCTGCTGATCACGTGACTCGATGTATAGATACGGGAAAATAGATCTAGTAACTTTTTTAGCTGTTAAATAAGGAAGGCCCTTCTGTAAAAATTGAACTGTACGTTGACTAGTTGCTGTGAAGGAAACATTATTGCCGACAAGAATGCAACAGAGATAACGTGTCTCCCTTTTCAAATGAAAATACTTAAGGTATGTATCGATCTTTAGAATAAAAATCTTTATTATAATTTTTATATAATCAATTTTATCCCTGTCACTATACACAAAAAATAGAATTTTTCAAAATTTTATGAAAAAATATTCAAATATTGCCGCCATTTTTGATTTTTTTTTAAGATTTGTTTTCAATTACTTTTAATTTACTAAACAAAATTGCCTCTTTCCAAGTCAACGTGTTGTAACATAAGCAAAAAAAAGGAGGATATGTAGGATTTGTTGCCTAATATTTCACCTGTATTCCATCACTTTTATAAACCCCTCCACGTGAGTCTACACCTAAGAGTGAAGATGAAATTGAAGAATTATTTTATGCTTAGAATTTAGGAAACAAACATTGTTTTGTGTTATTTGTCTATGTAGAATATAAAATAAAAGTATATTTTTACTTTCTCTCAATCTTACAGGTAGAGAAAATATGGTGATCGTCAAAAAAATCGATCTCAAGATTTTGATGAATCTTGACGTTTCATGACTCCTTGAATCCGAAAAAGTAATTTTTGAATTTCCGTCTGTCTGTCTGTACCTCCAACTAGAGCCTACACTATTTTACCGATTGAGCTAAAACTTGATATCTAGGGTTTTCATAGGATTGCCCCGAGGTTTTTTTGGAATTGGATATCTACCCCTAAAATTAAGGGTAGTTTACTTAAGGGAAAAAAGAGAAAAAGTCGATTTTCTCAAAATCGGCTCTCACGATTTTGATTCAATTTTTTAATATTATTGGCGTTTAGAAGCCCATCGACACACTGAGGTCATAGGACAGATGTCAAAATAGTCACCTGTTTCTATAGAAAGGTGAAGACACAATGTAAAAATACCCATTTGGGACACTCCATAAGGGTACTCAAATGGGCTCAGTAAGAATTGAGTGAAACACCTGCTTAAAAAAACCGCAGGTGAATCACGCCAATAAGTATACAAAACAAACATATTAAAACAACATCTTAGTTAAAAAGACAAGACTAACATGTTAAAATAATAGTCTGTTAAAAAAAACTGTTAAAGTGTAATACAAATTGTTAAAAAGACAAAACAACACATTAAAGCATACTATAATGTTAAAAAAGGTCTCAATATGAGATACATACAGAAGAGTCACTTTATAAAAATGACTCAAATGGCATTAAAAAGATCCGCCTGGCGTATAAAACGGAGTAAACAAATAACTCCATCCGAGCTATCACGTAAAAAAAGCGTAAGTCACCATTAAAATCAAGAGCCAGGCGGATAGGGGAAAACTTACGACACTCCACCAAAATGTGATACACACTAAGAGGATCATCGCAAAACTCACACACTGGGGGTGGGTCCCCTCTCAATAAAAACCCATGGGTCAATGATGTGTGTCCGACGCGGAGTCTTGTCACGATGACTTCCTCTCTTCTAGACTTTTGAATAGAAGAGGGCCACCGCGACACACAGTCCCTGATGGACCGCAGCTTGTTCTGAGCAGGGGTCGAAACCCACTGCTCGTGCCAGGTGCGTAAGACCTCACGCCGAACATAGCCCTTCATATCTAAAAACATGACACCCAGACTCGCCTCCTTGGCCGCCTGATCTTTTTTTCAGATTGAATCTCCAGGACTTTTTTTTTCTACCTTCCATTTTGGACAGGCCCGAGACCAGGCAGAGTGTGGGCCCTTGCAGTTGACACAGTATTTAGGAGACTCACATGGTGTTTCGTGAGCATCGTGTCCACAATCCGCACAGGTCGGCTTACTACGGCATCGCAGCTTCGTATGCCCAAATTCCTGACACTGAGAACAGCGCCTAGGATTAGGGACATACGGCCGGACCCTGAGCACGTGGAAACCTGCTCGGACCTCCTTTGGAAGAGTAGGTGTCGCAAAAGTGAGGATATACGTGTCGGTTTTATTTTCTTTACCGTTCTTTTTGTTGACAATCCGGTACACTTCGGTGACGTGCTGAGGGGAAAGTTCCTCACAGATATCCTCAATGCTCACGCAGTCGAGGTCATAGCAAGTGACCACTCC
>CABFVX010002658.1:52384-67812 GCA_902151425.1 Timema shepardi | reverse complement strand
CGCTAGACATGACAACCTTCGCATAGGGCATCGCCGGGAGAGAGGTCATCGCAGCAAGTGGGTGTAGGAAAGTGCCCATTTTACGTCCGGGCCCTCATGAACGCAAACGATCTTTTCCCAAAGTAGGGTACCCGGTTATTGTCATCCCTAAGGCCTTTCTACTAAGGTATTGCAACCGGCGCACTTTCATTCGGGAGCTCAAGGCGGTGGTATCCAATAATAAACAGAGAAAAGCCGGGTTAGTAGCCAAGGTAGTCAACGGGAAGTCCAAAGGCTTCCGTGCAGGATAAACGGCAGGGGGAATGGAAGAAAGAAGTAAGGAGAGATAAATGGAAGGGGGAAGAGTGAAAAAATGTACAGATGCCTCCCCTTTTAGTCGCCTCTTACGACAAGAAGGGGTTACTGCGGGACTATTCTAAACCCCATCCTGCAGGGGGCACCAATAATTTAAACTCAGAATTAGTCCCGATACCAAGGAAAGCTCACACCATAAATGTCAATAAGTCGGGTGAATACCAGATGTTACGGCAGCAGTTTACAGTAGTACCAGCTGAGGCTTTAACTACACACAAGAGCCAAGGGCAGACGTACAGTTTCTTTTGATTGGATTTTAATAAATGCCGACGTGTCACTAGGGCTTTGCTGTACGTTGCTCTAAGTAGAGTTACAAGTCTAGCTGGACTATACATCCTGGGAAAATTCAAAACTCCTCCTCCCAAAGTTGACGATGCTGTTAAAAATGAGCTGACCCGTCTCCGTAATAAAACTTTTAATATTTTATTTTGGAACCTATAGCAGAAAGACGGCATAGTTCTTGTGTACCATAATGTCCTATCTCTGTACAAAAATATGGCAAACATCCTTGCAGATGACTTGTATTCACTCTGTGACATATTGATAATGTCTGAAACTGAAACAATCCCACAAGTCTTTCTCCAAATTCCAAATTTTAAGATATTTTTCAGATCTGATAGTGGTAGTGTCCGACGCCCAAGAGGATTATTATGTTTGGCAAAGAAAGACATGAAAATTCAAACATGTAAGCACATTTCTATAAAAAACTCTGCTTTCGGAATATATATGATAACATTGTATGTTAAAGGAAACCTCAATGAAGATATGCCATTCTTTCAGATTGGCATTGCCTAATCAGGTCGTGGAGTAAAACCCAATCTGTTTAATGTTAAATAAGAAATAATGTATCCTCTACCAATACCTGTATCTCTGAAAAAGAAACTGGATGTGTTGGATCTTCTTAAATATATTCCACCTGTTCAACACGCATATTATCGTGAAATGCAATGTATTCCGAATGCTATTACACGATTGAATAAAACTGTTAAGTGTTACAAAAGTTGTTGTTGATGGTGGTGGTGTTGATGATGATGGGTAACAATTCCAATTGGAATAAACACCTTGTTTTTTTTTGTTTTTTTTAAAAGCATGCAATATATACAAGTAATCTGTTATATGAAAGGAAATTATCTTTAAGTCATGTATTTTCAGTGTATTATTTTTCTTTTGACAAACAGTGTAAGTCAATATATTTTGGAATTGATGATGATAAAACTGTGAAATATGTCTCAAATTTTATTTGTGAATATATGAAATAAATCATTATCAAACGTATGTTGTTGAAAAAAGAGTGAGTATAAATATAGTGTTTTTTTTCCAATTTAGTATCTAGTAAATCACCTTTTAACTCAAAACTTACATATCGTCACCCGAGAATGTAAATGCTGTATGTCCAATTTTTCACTTTTGTGAAAAAAAGCATTGAAGTTTTTACCTTGTGTATAAAACCATTGTTACTAGATGACAACTTGAGTTTGTATCTTCTTAAGTAATTATATATTAGTCTCAATTTCCCCGCAAGTGAATCATATGCATTCTATATCAACTTAAACACCACATCTCAAATTTAACCATTTTGGAGATAGACCACTTGCATTCTCGGGTGACGATATGCTGACTGACACTACTTCGCTTCTGAACGGTTCCTATGTAGATTTAAATAAAGTTTGAAATATTATACTATTTTTCCATAATCGGATAATATATTTTAACAAGTATAGTTGTCTTACATAAGTTGTGTGATTTATGCTGATAAGTAAACATTAAATTACAATTTCTAAAAAATGTATTAAAGTGACATATCTGCTTCTGTCGTATAGCAATGGAATTCTAACAACATTTTAACCATGATTAATGTTTAAGTTCAAATCTTAAATTTAATCATAACAATGAACACATTCTTTCATGCTTGCTATAATTAATTATTTATTTATTAACAACTTCAAGCTTTTGTTTCTCAAAATATGACATGATAAGACTTGGTCTTCTTGTACTCTGAACCCTCTAAATGTCTTCCATTCCTGATTATGTTATTGACATAAGAAGGTAGATAGTCGAATGATACACCCCAATAGAGAAACTGTCCAGGTCATGAAATAGGCAAATTTATGTTCGTTTCGTGAACTGACTTTTCCGCCTGAACATTTCACGAACCGGGCAAAATGTACATCAACTCTTGCCCCATTTGATGAAATTGAACTTATTGTATTATCTACTACAAGATTAAATGAAATTTGTTTTAAAATATTATGTTAAACTAACCAAACCTAACCTAACCTTCCATTTAAAAAACTATTTTAAGTTAAAATTCACTTAAAGACCAAATTTGTTCTTCGCTTGTTCATTTCACGAACAGGACAACAACTCGCCCAATTCATTAAATGGAGAGAAATTTGCCCGATTAATGAACTGGGAAAATTCAAGAATGGGGTGCGACACATACACAATAAAAATGCAAGAAATCTGTTCGGGTCTAACTCTAAGTGAAGTACGCTGACGCTTGAAAATGTTCAACAAAAGTGGGAAGAAGCACCCTTTGGATGATAAAGAATGGATGACTGACTGGGATAGGTGGGTCGTGGTCTAAGAAAAATATACGGTTTCGAGTAACAACAAATATTTGTCGATAGGAGAGCAGCGGTTGATAAGCAAACAATTGAATATTTAAAAATATATTTTCAGCAGAGTATTAGAACCAAATTATCAGTTAATACTGTTCACTATCCGCTTCGGTGGCTGCATTGTATAACGAGCTAATCTCATGTTAGACCAGACTGCCATACACAGGGAGATCAGGGTTCGATCCCGGTCGGGTGCATTGAGGGTGGTTTTTCCCTATGTGGTTCACAACTTTCCTTTCACGCAAATACGAGTGCACTTCCTCTCAATTAATCCTTAAAAATACCTAAACCATTATTGTAATTAGTCCATAGGCGTATAACCCAAACGGGTAGTAAGACGCGGTGCTTAAAAAATACCGTGAAATCGCTTAAGAGTATGATCAGAAACCTTTTCTAACAATCACTACTTTAGCGATGAACTAAAAGACAAGATTCTTGGATAGCTCATGGGCGTATAAACCAAAGGTCCCGGGTTCGATTACCGTGCCCAGGTATATTTTTTTAATTTAAAAAATATATTTACATGCAGCTATAACCGCAATCAATCAATATAAAAGCTTAGCTATTTAATCCATCATTAAAAGACAAGTGCCAAATTTATTCTAGTTCCCCCTACAAGTCCTATCAATGAATTCAGAGGTAGGTGGGACCATCAACGGCTCACAAATACCGCGTATTTAGCCCTCGCGATATTTGTTGGGTAAACAAACTACGTCCGAATTTAATTGATACTGATGACGCTACGCCGTGTCAGGCGCCGTGACGTCAGATGCGCTCTATTTTCAGACAATCTGGCAAGGTTGCGACGAACTCTCGGGGTCTCTTCGATTTCACGAACACTGCACTTATATTTAAAATCAACGAAGTCATTGGAAAACAAAGGGCAATAAAACATATACGTGTTATTTTTATTGGTGCGTTTTGACACACATTTAATGATGAGGTTAGATGTGCGACTGGACAAAAGTCTACGGGTCAATACTCGATTGGGTAGTATTGATTTTACTTACTATATTAAGGCTTATTTATCTTCAATAAAATGTTACGTTTTATTTAAAATCACTTTATTATTATTATTAGGGTTTATATGCCCGCTGACACGAGGTCATTAGTACATTAAACAATATTATTATAATTATATAGTAAAATCCTCATAAGGGAAATAAATAAGAAATAATTTACCTGCCGAAATCAGCAGATGAAAAGAGCATATACAAATAATAAAATTTGTATCCAAATGTTAAAAATAAATATCAATATGAGACAAAGTACATTTGAGACACTCCATAAGAGTGGAACTTAAATACACTATTATTATGGTTTGGTTGATACAACTGATAAAAAAATAATCACAGGTATATACACTACATTAAAAAGACAAAACAAACATATTAAAATGTACTAAAAGTATTCTTTATATTGAATGTATTTATATTATTTAGCACCGCGTCTTACTACCCGTTCGGGTTATACGCTTTAAGTACTAATAACGATAATGGATTAGGAATTGGGAAGGTTGAATTAGAGGAAGTGAGCCCGCATTTTCGTGGAGGGAGAGTGGAAAACCATTTAGGAAAAAAACCTCAGTTCGCCCGACCGAGATTCGAACCTCGATCTTCCCGTTCTCAGCAGTCGGGCTCAACACGACTGGCGCGTTAGCCAACTACGCCACCGAGGTTTATATTGAAAAAAAAAAATTATAGCCAGATTCGGGAATCGAACCCGGGACTTTTAACTTAGTTCATCAATGCTCTGACCACTGAGCTACCCAGAAATCGTCCCGCGTCGAGGGTAACGCTTCGCTCATATTTTAAAGCAGAGTCTGTGATGGGCGTGCTGAACTCGTCAGTTACATATGAGTGATAAATTCAGATCACGAGCTATCAGATAACGCAATCACCTTTGACTCTGTAGTTAGCTTTTTGCTGCCATTAGTACAATGGCAAATGTACGAATACGTATATCATGATAGATTAAACAGACAAGCTATTAGAGTTGATCAATAAGGCTAAAGCCGCATCTAAATATCATATTCTTTAAATTGCATTTCATTCTGAAATTGTGTCAATCTATAAAGTCTAAAGTAGTGGATAGTGCGATCTTAGATCGGTTTCAGTGAGATAATATCGAGCCATTAAAAGATTGCCTTGCACCAGCTCAGTTTAAAATTGAATCAATCATTTTAAAAAAAGGGCTCATGTCCAGGGTAAAAACCCTTTCTAAAGTGAATATTGGACATTTCTTGTGGCGGCTCTTCGAAACGAATACGAACAGAGAACCTGGTGTAAACACTTCAAAATTAATACAAAAAGCTGATGTGATTGTAGTTAAAATGGCTTATTGTAGTGTTAATGTTGAAGTTGCTACTAAACAGAGAAAGAAAGAAAGGTAGTAGAAATCTTGAGAATTACAAGTGAAATTTAATCATTTAAAAAAAAGAGAGAGAGCAGGAGTTCAAGGAACTGAATATGTAAACTACTAAGGGGAGAAAGTAAAACGAAGTTTAACAGGACAATCCTTTGTGTATTTATTGAAAATAATTTTTGTAGAAAAATAATACGCCACGATACAATAGATTGTATAACATATAATATTCGCTATTTTTGTTTTTATAAATGCAGAAACAATTGATGGAGAAACAATTGATTTGAAACTATGAAGACAGTCAGATGTGTAAACTGAAACACTTGAGTGAATTTACACTAAAAATAAACAATATATTTTCCTGAGTGCTCTTATTGAATTATTATTATTATTATTATTTAGAGTCCCATTGACACAATTAGGTCATTAGTCTCTTAACATAATATGAATACATAGTCAAATCTCCACAGGAGAGAGACATATTATTCACCTGTCTCTATACAAAGGAGAAAAACAATATACAAATACGAATATAAAAATAATAAATCTCGATATGAGAAAATATCCATTCGAGACACTCCATAGGAGTACTCAAATGGACTCATAGTACAAATTGAGTTATACACCTGCTAAAAAAAACCACAGGTGTATTACTCGGATAGAAGAACAAAACAAACATATTAAAACAATAGGTTATAAAGAAAAAAACAACATGTTAAAATAATAATCAGTTTAAAAGACCAAACAAACATGTTCAAGTGTACTAAAATTGTTAAAACGACAAAACAAACATATTAAAGCATATTAATATGCTAAAAAGTTCTCAATAGGAGATACAATCCAGATGAGCCACTTTACGAAAGTGACTCAAATGGCACTAAAAAGATTCGCCTGGCGTATAAAATGGAGTAAACAAATAACTCCTTCAGCGGTGTCACGTAATAAAAAACAAAGGTCACCATTAAAATCAAGGTCCAGGCGAATAGGGGCATATTTACGACACTCCACCAAAATGTGGTACATACTAAGGGGAGCATCGCAAAATTCACACACTGGGGGTGGATCCCCTCTTAGTAAAAATCCGTGAGTTGGAAATGTATACCCGACGCGGAGTCTCGTCACGATGACCTCCTCCCTTCTAGACTTTCGTATAGAAGAGGGCCACCGCGACACACCATCCCTGATGGACCACAGCTTGTTCTGAGCAGGGGTCGAACCTAAAGTAGTTCTGCGTAAATAAAGTCGTGTAAAATCGACCCAAAAAGGCCTTAAGGTTTTACTTTCAAGTGTTTTGTTCTTATCAATATAAAACGAGTTATAGCATGTAGGGAAGCATTCAGAGGCCTGTTTTGTGCTTCTGTGAAGAGGGTGCGAAGAGAACAAGACCTGTTTTGTGCTTCTGTGAAGAGAGCGCGAAGAGTATAAGACCTGTTTTGTGCTTCTTCGAAGAGGGCGCGAAGAGTACAAGACCTACTATGTGCAGGAAAAAGTCCAATACAAGCGGTGACTCTGCGACAAGAATCGTGCTCTGCCACCTGAAACTCTCAAAACTGTTCACGGCCTTATTACATCCTTCTATGATCGCATATCGCATTATTCCTCACGTGAATATAGGTACTTAGATGTAAGATTTAATGTGCAGATGATGTTTGATCTTTTATCAGGAAACGTACCCACCCAGACTCCAAAATAGGCTACAAATTTTACAACAAATGTTTTAAGACTAATTTTGATTTGTCATTTGGGTAACCTTAAATATTCGCTTGCATTAAATGTGTGTTGAATGACAGTGCCAAAAGGGTGTATGCAGCAGAACTGATGGTAAATAAACTTCGTGGTAATGAAAAACTGTACAGAAGACTGCCAAAAGGATGAAAGTGTACTAAGCTTATGTTTTGACTACATGCAAAACTTACCGCTACCGAAAATTCTTGTACAATATGTATTTTATTTAGACAGCTGAGGGTAAATGTGTTTTGTATATTTAATATGAAAACGGGGCATATTGTTATGTATGTTTAGCATGAGGGAATCGTACGCAGATTAACTAATGATGTTACTTCCTTCATTCTTAATTACATTCAAGAGAATGTGTCTGCATATGTTAAGGAGTGCCGGCTGTCTTCAGACGGATGCGTAGGCCAGAACAAGAGCCGCACGATGATTCGTCTATGCAACGCTTTATTTAATATGTGTATGCACTAGTCTAAAAAAGTTGGGAGCCACTGGTTTAGTTAATAAACTTATTTAAAAATCACGCAACTAAATAAATATATTAGAAAATAAGCATGATCTCTGTTACATAATAAATTAGCGCGGAGCCCGGATTTATGGGGAAACGTACTCTCCTCCATTCTGGTTTTACCAGTGATGGGGAGGTCGAGGTTCAAATCCCGACCCGGTTTCACTGGGGTTTTTCCTCTATTAATAACTCTACTGTCTTACCCTAATCGCCAATGCGGGTGCGACTCTTATAAATTCTAGGCCTACCTTCTGCTACAACCTACACCATGGCCAGGATGTTAAGGAGACAAGCTACATGTTTAAGGAACTTATATTCGATCCCAAACGGCGCCTAAAATAATACTTTGAATATGTGAGTCTTATCAAACAACACAAATAGCTGTCGGGCGTCGTTTTGTGTTACATGGGGGAGCACTACAGCTGTTTTAAAATTCTGGATTAGTTACAAAGTGGTTTGATTTTGGTTTTCAACAAAATGTAGGCTTATGTTTTGACAAGTTAAAGAGTTTAAAATTGGAATTGAAAGTTTAAAAAAATCTGGTAGCTTATATGTAACCTTAAAAAAACTATCCCGCATCTGATTTATATTTTCTGTTGTTGACCCTATCAAAAAATTACTTTATTTGATAGAGGATGGCTAATTGTAGGTCTCTATCGTTTTACTTTAATCTCAGAAGTATAAATATTGGCATAAGGCGTAGAGTTTTTTTTATAAAAAAATTAAACTTAAAATTTAAACCGTATAGCTGTTGATGGCTTTCGCCTACAGTTTAGGGGAAAACATATTTAAAAATATAAAACCACTGCTTCAAAAATGCGGGATTTCCAAACGCATAAAACGCCTTCCCCATGTAACAGCATTAAGTTTAAGTTGGTTTGAATGACTTACTGACATAACTCTAAATTTAGAAAGTACATTGATTATTTTAATATAACATTCATTATATTACATTTTAATATTAGACTATACAGTCGAGAAATAAAATAACGTAGTAGGCCATTGCACACAGCACAGTACTGAAGGGATGTGGAACGCTCCACAGATGATGTCACAAGTGCCAATTTAGCTAGTCCAACCTTGGCAACTAATCAGCAAATACGACACCGCTGCTTCAGATCTGGCGTGTAGGTGGTATATATATATATGTGTGAATTCACACAAGACGATTCGATAAACCTAGACTAGTATGAAATATCCTTCAGTTAATGTTGGCGTAAGGCTGTTGCAGAGCAGGCGTAGTCTCGGTGCGGTGTTCGATACCCCATTAACAACGCAGTGCATTATAAACTCTTTAGGTGATCGTGAAATTGAAACTATTTGACTTCACTTGTCATTAAATATGTCCTTTTATTAAGACACGGAAGGTTCCCCTTTTTATCTTTTCTTTTGTTAAACATATCAATCAGTATTCTCACTGAACTATATTTTTTTTAGCACCGCGTCTTACTACCTGTTCAGGTTATACGCCAATGTACTAATTACACTAATGAGATAGGGATTAGAAAGGCTTAATTGAGAGTAAATTCACCCGCATTTGCGTGGGAGAGTGGAAAAACATTGATGAAAAACCACCCTCAATGCCCCCGACCGGGATCAAACCCCGATCTCCCCGTCTTCGACAGTCTAGTCCAACAATAGATTAGCGCGTTAGATCACGTGGCCACCGTAACTGGTCAACTAAACTATTGAACCATACAATCACATTCCATCATCACCTTCTCTTAGAAAGTAGGATAATAGATCTAAATCCATATACAGTTGTTTCAATAGGATGCAGTCTAACAAAACCCCTGACAGACAGAACTGTTATGTGTTGGAAAACCAAACCCCGGCAAAGCGTGTCCCGCATCGCGCAATCCCGGACGTGTTATCGTGTAAAACAAGCCCTTAGTTGAGTGTTAAGGTTTGAACAGTAAGCTACTGTCTTCTTTGTAACTATAGACCCCAGTTTCAATCCTGACTGGCTGCACGAAATTCGGATTTTACAAATTGTGGACTTGAACCGCCTCTCCGAGCAAAACACAATACCTTATAATTACACTTCCTAATTTACTTTCCTTGTTAATTTATGTCGATAATTAGCTAGTCATTCGAGCAAGTTAAAGCATACATATGAATCCTTACTAATATTATAAATGCGAATGTGAGTCTGTTGGTTTGTTTGTTTGTTACGCTTTCACGACTAAGCTACTCGACCAATCATCATGAAGTTTTGCATACACGTTGCCATGGGTACAGACAAGGACATAAGGTACCTTTCATCCAGAAAAAAGTACTGTTCCCGAGGGATACAGAAAAGGACATAAGGTACCTTTCTCCAGAAAAAAAGTACTGTTCCCGAGGGGTACAGAAAAGGACAAAAGGTACCTTTCATCCAGAAAAAAAATTACTATTCCCGAAGGATGGAAAAAAAATAACTTTTAGACGGTCGTCCGGCATAACAACTCGGCCTACTGATATGAACATGAATTGCAACATGATGCCTGGAGTACAGAAAAAGAGACCTACGGTATCCCGGAAGAAAATCTGATATCACGAATTAAAATCTGTTCTCGAGTTATTTAAGCACATCTATCTTAATATGATTAAAAATAATTACATTCAGTTAATTAAGCTCTGTCTGTTTACCCCGTTATGGTAAATGACAAAATTGTCGTAAGAAGTTTGTTATTATACTGTGATGAACTCAAATAAAAACATTTTTACTAAAGTGCCTTTAACGTTTAGAACTATAAAGGTGGGAACACACTGCCGTCACGTGAGCTCATGTGACCTCACACAGTAAAGATATGACGTGACGTGCTGTACATACTCACACTATAGTCGCGTCATGTCACTCAACATGCGCTCTCGTTTCGTGCTCAATAATACGTTTCTTATCTAAAGTTCTTCATTCTTGGACTAACCATGGAGGGAAGTGGATCAAGCAGTTCATCTGAGTTTGAAGAAGAGTTGGAAAATGGTTGTGCAGTATTAGTGGCTAATACAGCGGCTCGTAGGAAAAGGATGTGGGTGCATCAAATAAATTTGAAAAGGAAAGAGAAGGGAGAGTTTTATAATTTGGTTAAGGAACTTAGAGAACACCTAAGTCGATATGAAATGTATTTTAGGATGACAAAGGAAGAATTTCAGTTCTTACATGATCTTATAAAGGAGAATATAGTAACCAAAAACACTCAGATGCGAGAAGCCGTCACCACTGAAGAAAAGCTTGCAGTGTGTTTAAGGTGAGTGAAATGACAAAATATGGATTTTTTAAATTTTGTTTATTTAAGTCTTACAGAAAGGATCAAGAAGGTAAATATTTTAATTAGCAAAGATCAGAGTATTCTTGTAGCACATTTTCTCTTTCAAATAGAAAAACTACTTAATATGGTCAATATTGATGAAGTCCTGAAATGTATTGGGGTGAGCTTACTTTAGGTCCCAAATACTCACTGTTGATTTGATCATTTACAAGAGGCAGAGTTCCTGACGAGCACGAAGCTGTAGATGCAGTAGAAATTGAGCGTGGAGAGAATGATGTTTCACTGGATGTGGAATTGTGGGATTCGGGGGAAGCAGATGATTTTCGATACTGTGCTTGCTCACCCACTGCAATTTGCATTTGAAGGACAGCCTGGCTTACCTGTAATTTAACTTTAGCCAGTTCTAGAGGAGGAAGTGTCTTTGCAGTTTTTGCTAAACTCAGAAAAAACATATCTGTGTCATCTAAGTCAAGGCTTGATATTTTTCTTTCTTCATGTCTGATTCTTCTCAAAGTTGAATTTTCCCTCATAATTTTTACCATTTGATGAATATCGTTGTCTCCTCCATCTCGCTTTTTTTTCTTCTTATTAGCAATATTTTGAAAATTTACATGCGTTTCATTTGGAACGTTTGGAGATGCAATATGATCTCCCTGTGAAGTTTGAGGAGTTTCTTGACTGGGTGAAACTTCATAATTCATATAATATCCTGATCTGTGATTAACGCTTGTTTCTGGACTATAAACCCCCTCTTTGTGAAGTTCATCCACTTCCTGGAGATTGCTCTGTGTCTTTCTTGTGCTAAAAGAGGGTAAAAGAAATGACATTTCTTGTTCGAACTTCCATGGAGGTATTTGTGTTGCTCCATCTCCACTCTTCTTATTCCGTCGTCGGCTCAGTGCGTTCATGAAACACCTCCGTAATTTTTCCCACGTATCTTTCGCTGTCCCAGCTGAAAAAAAAAGATTTGTTTGAATAAAAAATATTAAATAAAATATAAATATAAAGAATAAAAATATAATTAATTTAAATGATATCTTATATTTATTTACAGATAAGTATTTATAGCAATCATTTTATTTTCAGGTTCCTGGCCACAGGAAACTCGTTCTGAAGCCTGGGATTCAGTTACCGTTTGGGATGCAGCACAGTAGGAAAGTTAGTTAGAAGTGTTTGTGAAGCTATATGGAAAATATTGGGTCCTCTTTTTATGCCAAAGCCAAATGAAGACGTTTGGAAAGCTTCAGCAGAAAAATTCCGGGATCATTGGCAGTTCCCAAATTGTTTGGCAGCAATTGATGGGAAGCACATCGCTATTCAGTGCCCAATTAGTGGAGGGTCAAAATACTTCAACTACAAAGGTTTTAATTCGCAAGTTCTCCTTGCACTAATTGATGCTGAGAATAGATTCGTTACTGTAGATGTAGGCGCATATGGTAAGAACAGTGATAGTTTATGTTTTTTCAAAATCTGTGATTGGGAAAAAAACTCAAAGACAAGACATTGAACATTCCACCACATACACCTTTTGTTGAAAATTCTGTTCCATTGCCATATGTAATAGTTGGATATGAGGCTTTTCCCCTCAAAACATATTTACTTAGACCATACAGCAGACACCACCTAGGAGGGGACGAAGACAAAAAGGTCTACAACTATCGTTTGTCACGGGCTCGAAGGGTCGTTCAAAATGCTTTTGGTATTCTAGCTTCTAGGTGGAGAGTCTTTCGATGGCCTTTGGAAGTACAACCAGAAACTGTCGATAAACTGGTGCTGGCATCTTGTTGCCTCCATAACATGCTCTACAAAGAACACAATCCTCCTGATGAAATTGAGCAACTATGTCCGAGGACTTCTGCTCTGCAAAATTGCTGCAAATGAGGAGGAAGGACCCCAAGAGGCAACAGATGTTAGAGAGTACTTCAAAGATTATTTCAATTCACCTGTTGGCTCAGTACCTTGGCAATTACCCACGATCCGACGAGGACTACAATCACCATGATAATAATATTAGAATAAAATATCAAAACTTATCCTCTCTAGTTTGTACTTTGTTAACGGACAGTGAAAAAAAACATTATACATGAACAGTTTGTTTTTTAAGCTTTCGGCTGTTTTCCTCAAAAAGTATGTGAAATACGAAAAAAACTTAATAAAAGTAGTTTGGTGTCCGAGCGGGGTGGGGGAGTGGGGCAAGAACAGAATCTTTTGTTATTTGGTGGACTTTTCAAAGTTATTTCAAGGTAAATATCTTTTTAATTGAAACTTATAATATTTGTATCGGCATTCGAATATAACCAAAAAAACAAATAATTTTTGTTTGAAATATTTTTTTAATTCACTCTTGGTTTTGAAAAATAATTGACAAATGATCAATATATTATTACCATGAGTGATTTATTACTAAACGTTAATAATTTAAGGTATTATTGTTTTACTAACCCAAAGCGTGGTCTCCGTTATTAGATTTTTTCCACGGGTCTAGCTAAAGTATATTGTTTTTAAAACAAAGCCTACTACGATCAAAGAATTTCGCAAAAGGATTACCACAACTTACAAAAATATCATAGAGACGAAATAACTTTGAAAATGCCCACTAAATCAAATCATGATGTTTTCTTTCCGCCTCGAAACCACACAACTTTTGTTCGGAAATCCTTTTTTTATTTTGCATACTTTTCGAATTAAACGGGTGGAAACTTAAAAACAACTGTATATAACAAATTATGATAGTCATAGGCCCACAATATTTTTATTTTGTCTTCTAATTTCAAGTGTATAGTTTTAGCACCCCCAAAAAATTGAGTTTATACATGAATAAATAAAGTAAATATGAAAAAAAAAACTTACGTTTTATTTTCAACTCCTTCCCAATCTCTTCCCAAGCGTTGGTTCTCATTTCCCGGTCTCTGTAGTCTCCTGACTTGACATCATAAAGAAAAGCTCGGCTACGCACTTTTTCAATAAGCATTTCCTCCATAATTAACACACTCTAACAACCAAGAAAACCAAACGACTTGTCCACTTACGGCCCTTCAATGGACTCACGGCTCACGAAATATGTGGTGCCGCAGATATTGTGAGAGCGCGTGAGGGCGTGAC
Organism: Timema shepardi; assembly: GCA_902151425.1. NCBI lineage: Eukaryota > Metazoa > Arthropoda > Insecta > Phasmatodea > Timematidae > Timema > Timema shepardi. Next base: position 53,878 of record CABFVX010002658.1, on the reverse strand, counting down.
GAGACATGAGAAGACATGACCTCAAGTGATGTGTATGTAGTGACGCCAGTGTGAATGCGCTCCCATCTAATCAACAGAAATAAGTCTACCCACCCTTTGATGGCTTACGTGAGCTCATGTGACCTCACGTGACGTGACGCCAGTGTGTCCCCACTTTAACAACTCGATATATGGCGCGGTTATCGATTTGTACTATTTAATGTACTAAGATTTCATTACTCCCAAAATCCGATAGATGGCACTGAGCACATTTTAAAACGCGGTATCGTTTTGTATTATCTATGGCTATTTTAAACTCATAATTGTGAAGTTTGGAGAAATGGAAGAAAGGGAGTTGGGGGACCGTATCGATGGGAAATAACAATACATGTTTGCGAGTCATTTGTTTACAAACATTGATTAGTTACCGTTTATTCATCTGTGTTTAGTCCTATTTTAATAATATTGTAATTGTTTTACGTTTATATTGTTCCTTTTTTACTTTCTCTCTATCTAACAGGTAGAGAAAGTATGGTGATCGTCAAAAAAATCGAACTCGAGATTTTGATGAATCTTGACGTTTCATGACTCCTTGAATCCGAAAAAGTGGTTTTTTAATTTCCGTCCATCCGTCCGTCCGTCTGTCTGTACCTCCAACTAGAGCCGAAACTATTTTACCGATTTAGCTTAAACTTGATATATAGGGTTTTCACAGGGTTGCCCCGAGTGGGTTTTTGGAATTGGATATCTACCCCTAAAATTAAGGATAGTTTACTGAAGGGCAAAAAGAGAAAAAGTCGATTTTCTCAAAATCAGCTCTAGCGATTTTGATTAAATTTCATTTATAAACATTAATAAATATTCCAAACAAAATGGCTGCTCTCAATATTTCGGCAAAATGGCTTTAAGGGCTCCGGTCTGACGCGTAAATTAACATTTTTTATAATACCTACGAAACTATTTGAGATTTGAAATTACTTACTTAGCATTACAAATTATTATTAATCTTTTTTATTGGTCCAAATATACAAATGAGGACACTAATTCTTTAAAAATAAGAATATAAGATTTAAAACAGAAATTTTTATGAATATTGACGTTTCATGAATCCTTGAATACGAAAAAGTTGTTTTTGAATTTCCTTCTGTCTGTCTGTCTGCTGCTCTCGTAGCGAGTGGACGTGTGTGGAGCGTTGCTCCGTAAAGTTGTGTGCTACAGTGTGAACTTAGTGTTTTTATATAATCGAGGAGATTTAGTGTTTCTTATTAATAGTGTTTTAGATGTGTTGTGTTGTGCTATCCTCCACATGAGTTGAGGCCACTCAGGTGTGTCGGGTTCGGATCCTGGACGACATGGAATGTCGTCGAACAGGCCGGACCGCAAATTGGCGATTGTTTTGGATACCATCGTTCCCGGTAAAGTGTTAGATGATTATTTGGTTATTGTAGGTAATGTTGTGGGACCAAATAATGTGTTAATAAAATGTTAGAAGATGGGGGGATGGGGGGGGGGGGG
>CABFVX010002658.1:13902-35777 GCA_902151425.1 Timema shepardi | reverse complement strand
AGAGAGAGAGAGAGAGATAAAGGGAGAAATCAAAACAGAACAGTTCTAAAGGAACATGAAAAGCTAAATTTAATTATAATCTACTTACTTATTTTCAAAATATGTTAACTCAGCGGCACGAGGTGAGGGTTTTAGTATACAATTTTATTAATTAATAACGACAGTGTTGTTTAAGATAGAAGGTTCAAGTTTGTTACAAAATACTACTCGTTATACTTGGAAAAATATTCTTATTAATTATTTTTATGAATCAAATAACCAAAGCTATTATGTATGCTTTTAGTGAGGATTACTCCATCCATATATCATATTCTTAAAATTGAAAAATGAGAGATGGACACAGGAATCGAACCCACGACCTTTGGCTTAGGGCGCCAACGCTCTAACCACTTAGCTATCCAGGAATTGTCCCGTTTGGCAATCAGATAAGTCCATGCCGGGACCGAGAATTGGACCCCGGACTCCCAGCACAGATGTCTGACACCTTACCCCTAGACCGCCAGGTGACCCTCTTAGACAAATAAAAATATGGAATTAGTTATATGTTCTAAAACATATTTAATTACCTATTTTAAAAACAGGTTAATTCAGTAGTGCAAAGTTTGGCGAATAGTTCTAAAATTAAAATAACTAATAGATATAGAATTTATCAATATAAAATTGGTATGAATTTTACCTTTACAAAAACCATTCTACTGGTAAGTTTTGAAAGAAGTCAGAGCAGTACTAAGAAAGATGGTCATTAATATATATTAGACGGGCGAGAAAGTACTATTTGATGTCGGCAGCCGTTTGTAATATTTTTATTCTCACAGATAGATCAGAAGTATACTGCAGCCGATGCTTATGAAGCGTTCGAGTTTCTATAGGACAGAGAGATAAACGAATGTACTGTCGCTAGGAAACGTAGTCACAGCTAGTTTGGAAAACTAACAATGCATAATACACACACTGATAATATAATAAACAATATGTATTACAAACTTAGTCAACTATTAAAAATACTGCAGTTCCATTGGTATACTGTTATTAATTAATTCTTAGCAAAAATATTAATTGTTATAGTAGTTAGGTGTGAATACTGAACTTTCTTGAATTGAGATGGGACGTTGAAAAGGTGTTTCTCTTTTGGATATTTTCAGTTCTATTTTATACTGAAAATTCTCGAAGTCTGACGACACCTCCTGAGGAAGTTTTTGTATTGTCTGCGAATGTTCTGTAGCTTCCAGTAGTTCCGAACCAGCCCTTTATATATATACAATTCAATACGTCTTCACCCGCTAAGATTTCATTGTTTGGGTTAGGGGTGAAGAAGGTTGTATTTTGAGGAAATGAACCCGCATTTTCCTGAGACAGAGTGATAAACTACTAGGAAAAACTCACCTTTAGTAGACCAGACCGGGATCGAACTACGATCCCATTATCAGCAGTCCGGTATATTACAAGAGTGACGCCTTTTACCATGCGGCTACAGAAGTAGGTCATTTATAAAAATCAGAGAAAGCCCTCTTTATGCTTGTTTCGTTTATAAAGGAGTGCAAAATAATTGTGACTTAATACTAGGGGTGTGCGGGTACTCAAAAATTCGATTTTGAGTAGAATGTGAGTAGATGTTTGAATGCAACTCAAAGATTTTAAAGAACACGAAAAAATTTAGTACTTGGATATTTTTTAATCTTTTCCATCAAAAATTCCTAGTTTAATTAATTTTATTCAATTTTAAGATATAATTTAATAGAAAATATAGTCCCTCAATATTATCTTTTGTCTGATACATTTTTTATACATTTGTAGAGAAATGTATTTGAATTCGAATTTGTGATTATGAATTTTTTTTAACAAAAATTATTGTAATTCTAAAAAAATATGTTTGTACTTATTTATGGTTTATGCATGGATATATTACAGAAATTAAATTTGAAATATTTCTTGTACAGTTATGAATCCATACAACTTTTAAAAAAATACTCGTTTTTATTCGAACTTGACTCTTAAGAGAAAAAATGCCTGCCCGCACAGGCCTGCTCAATACTACACACAATACGTACGATGTTTAAATAAAAAAATCAAAAAAATCCCAACAGTAGAGTTGGCATGATAAAAACTAAACACAGCTATGGCTTTAACATATTAAATTATTATTATTATTATTAGCACCTCGTCTTACTACCCGTTCGGGTTATACGCTTTAAGTACTAATTACTCTAATGGATTGGGAATTGGGAAGGTTGAATTAGAGGAAGTGAACCCGCATTTGCGTGGAGGGAGAGTGGAAAACCATTTAGGAAAAAACCCAGTTCACCCGACCGAGATTCGAACCTCGACCTCCCCGTTGTCAGAAGTCGAGATCAACACGACTAGCGCGTTAGCCAACTACGCCACCGAGGCGGGTAATACGGGTTCACTTTCTCTAAAATTCAACCTTCTTAATTACTAACCCATTAGAGTAATTAGTACTTAAGGGTATAACCAGAACGGATAATAAGACGCGGTGCTAAAAAAATATATTTATATGGCTGCTAAATATGTTTTCAGTAATAATTATGTTGAGCTAGTCAAGGAATTAGAAGAATAATAGCTATAAACAAATTTCTATTCAAAATCTGAAAACTAAAACTCTAATCCCAAATCCTTAAATTTCCCTGAGATTCGAACGTCCCATTTTTACTTGAATTATATTATCTTCGTCGTCAGCTTATCTTTGTTGGGGCGAGCAACAAGACAAGTACACTAAATTTAGTTATTAGAGTATGAAAATTAACAGGACTGGCCAGTTTGTTACCTTGTCATTTGAAAACTATGATTTATGAGCACCGCAATGGACCCAGAAAGATGACAGCAGCCAAGCGCAGGGAACCTCCACCAACACTAGAAGTATAAACACTGCCACTTGGACACTCCTACTACCCATAAAGATAGTAGTAACTTATTTCGCCGCGAGGGTGTAATCTACCCAACATGAACTGATCAAAGTCGATATACAGGTCTTGACACTGTATTAATATTAAGCGAGTTTACAGGGCAATCGATACAATGAAGTCATTAGAGCCTTGAACTATATTAAAAACATAGTAAAATCCCCATAAGCGAGAGATATAATAATTCACCTGCAGAATATATAGGTGAATACACAATGTACAAAACAAGATATGATCTAAATATAAAAATAATAGACCTAAATATGATAAAATAGCTATTTGAGACACTCCATAGGAGTGCTCAACTGGTCTATTATTACAAATTGAGTTATACACCTGCTAAAAAAAACAAAGGTGTATACACCGCATTAAAAGTACATAATAAACATATTAAAATATAGCACGTTAAAATGACAAAACATGTTAAAATAATGTTACGTTAAAAAATACAAAACAAACATTAAAATAAAATATGTTAAAGAGACAAAACGAACATATTAAAAACACTAAAAATGTTTAAAAAAAATAATCTCAATAGGAGGTAAAATCCAAATCTTATAAAAGTGACTCAGATGGCTTTTAAAAGATTAGACTGGCATATAAATCGGAGTAAACATTAGACTCCATCCGCAAAGTCGCGTAGCAAAAAAGAAGATCGCAATTAAAATTAAGAATCAGGCGAATAGGGGCATATTAGGGACATTCCACCAAAATGTGGTGCACAATAAGGCTATGGTCACAGTAGCAGCGTATTATTATTATACTAGGGTTTTGAGGCCCTTTGACACATATAGGTCATTAGGGCCTTGAAATATATTAAAACCTAGTAAAAATCCCCATAGGAGAGACACATAGTGATTTACCTGCAGAATACCCAGGCAAATACACGAAATAATAAATGATATAAATATAAAATAATAGATAAAAAAGAGATAAAATACCCATATTATTATTATTATTATTATTTAGAGGTCCATCGACACAATGAGGTCATTAGGGCCTTAACATAGTATAGACGGTAAAATAACCACACATGTAAACACAATATAAAATGAGTAAATCTCAATGTAAAAAAACCCATTTGAAAACTCCATAGAATTGCTCAAATGGTCTCACTGTAAAAATATAATGAAACACCTGTTTAAAAAAACACAGGTGTATCACTCCAATAAAAAGACAAAACAAACATATTAAAACTATATGTGAGTTAAAAAGAAAAAATACACATATTAAAACAATATGCGAGTTAAAGAGACAAAACCAACATCTTAAAATATACTAAAATGTTAAACAAGTCTCAATATGAAATAAAATCCAGATGAGTCACTTTTATGAAAGTGACTCAAATGGCATTAAAAAGATCCGCCTGGCGTATAAAACGGAGTAAGCAAATAACTCCATCCGCGCTATCACGCAATAAAAAACGTAGGTTACCTTTAAAATGAAGAGCCAGGCGGATAGGGGCTAGTTTGAGACACTCCACCAAAATGTGGTGGACACTAAGGGGAGCATCACAAAACTCACACATTGGAGGTGGATCCCCTCTTCAGTAAAAAACTATGGGTCAATGAAGTATGCCCGACGCGGAGTCTCGTCACGATGACCTCCTCTCTTCTAGACTTTCGTACAGAAGAGGGCCACCACGACACACCGTCCCTGATGGACCGCAGCTTGTTCTGAGCAGGGGTCGCGACCCACTGCTCGTGACAGGTGCGTAAGACTCCACGCCGAACATAACCCTTTAGATCTAAAAACATGACACCCAGACTCGCCTCGGGAGGCAGGCGTGCTGCCTCTCCGGCTGCCTGGTCCGCCAGTTCATTCATTTCCTGGAAGACCAGCGTGACCAGGAAACCAGCAAAAGGCGAGCCGGGTGCTTAATGAATCAATTTTTTAAATTTGCTCATGTATCATCTGCACGAGGGGATTCCAGGAGTAGAGAGTGGACAATGCCAACAGAGCACTCATGGAACCCGTGCAGATGAGAACAGAATGGTGACGACTTTGGTATACAAAACACAAAGATTTAAAAGTGGCATACAATTCAGCCGTAAAACACTGGTTTCTTTAGGTAAGCCGAATTGAAAATTGGATCCCTCCACAACAAAAGCATATCCCACGGAGGCTCCAGATTTAGAGCCATCAGTGTAGATGCGCTCAAATCCGTGGAAGCGAGTGAAGAGGAGCTCATTAAAGGTCCTCTAATATACAAAGTTTGGGGTGGTCGCTTTAGGGAACTTGGCAAGGTCGAAATGGCATTTCGAAGGGCATATCTTCCAGGGAGAAACTCGACCTGGTGATGTGAGGATAGCCTTTGGAAGGACTATCCCACTCGTGTCGAAAGCCGATAGCATCCGGATCCCAACCGGCCTTGTACTCCGCCATTTGGTTTCATACAAGACACGGTTAGGGGGATGAAAAACAGACCGGTAGGCAACATGCTCTGGCATGCAATGCAGTTTAGACACGTAAGATGCCAGAAGATAGGACCACCGGTAAGAAAGAGGGGGCTCCCCGGCGTCGGCACAGATGCTGACGACTGGACTGGTACGAAAAGCCCCGGTAGCCAGTCGAATACCAGCATGGTGGACACTATCTAGCATCTTTAACGCCGAAAGTCTAGCTGAACCATACGCAAAACTGCCAAAGTCTAGTTTAGATCTTACCAAGTCCCTATACAGGCGCATCAAGGTATCTCTATCTGCACCCCAGGACCGACCGCTAACCACTTTAAGAAGGTTTAGTGCTTTTATAGACCTCGCTTTTTAAGTCTTTGATGTGGGGGATCCAAGTTAATTTAAATTCAAATAAAAGTCCCAGAAACTTTACGGTTTCTGAGACTGGTAGAACGGCGTGGTTCATTAAAATATTGGGGGCTGGCTGTATTCCGCGTAATCTATGGAAGTGGACGACCGTCGTTTTGGCTGCAGAGAAGCGAAAGCCATTACGCGATGACCACGACCAAAGATTGTTGAAAGTTGTATCTGTCGTTCAGCTCTGTGGAGACTTGACGAACTGAAATAAATTGAGTAGTCATCCACAAAGAGGCATGAACAAACAGGTAACCGCACGTTGTCCACAATACTATTTATCGCGAAAGCGAACAACCTACAGCTCAAAATACTACCCTGAGGCACCCCATTTTCATGAATAAAACATCGGATAAGGTGTTATTCGACCTTACGCGGAAGTGTCTATTCGACCTTACGCGGAAGTGTCTATCCGACCTAAAATTAGATATACAAAAAGGAAGGTTTCCTCGAAAACCCCAATTAAAAAGTGTTTTCAAAATGCCGTACCGCCAGGTGGTGTCGTACGCTTTCTCCAGATCGAAGAAAACAGCCATAAGTTGCTTCTTATGGAGAAAAGCGTCGCGAACAGCCGTCTCTAGACGGACAAGATGATCCTCTGTAGATCGGTTCCGGCGAAAACCACATTGAATATTAGATAGAAGATTTCGGGATTCTAAATATCATATGAATCGTTTATTAAATATTTTTTCAAATATTTTACATACACAACTAGTTAAGGCTATCGGTCGATAACTAGTTGGCTCTAATTTATTTTTGCCACATTTATATAATGGGATAACGATTGCTTGCCTCCACAGTGATGGGAACTGATGAGATTCCCAGACTCTATTGAAGAGGTCCAGCAGATATGCGTGTCCGGCAAGGGGAAGCTGCCGCAACATTTCATAGTGGATATCATCTAGACCGGAAGATGTGTTGCCCACCTATGAGAGGGCATAGGTCAGTACATCTTGCATAAGAGGGGAGTTATAATCCTCCCCCTGACTTGGACCAAAATCAATAGTAAGGCGCTCGATGCTCCGCTTATGCACCGCGAAATCGTTAGACCAGCTCGCAAAACTAGAAATATCGGCGAACATCGAGCCCAATACATTGGCGACCTCCATAGGGGAGGAGACAAGAGAACCGTTAGAAACGAGGGCAGGTATATTGTTAATGGTATTTTTGCTACTACGTAATTTACGAATGTGATCCCAAACCTTGGTTGTGGGAGTGGAAATAGTAAGGGTAGAAATAAACTGTCTCCAAGACTCTCCACTGCTTTCTCGAATAATAGGGCGAGCTCTAGCACGTAGAATCCGGAATGACTCCAGATTCTCCGAAGTAGGACGTCGATTAAAGATACGTAGGGCTCTTCGACGGTTAGAAATGGCCAGCCGGCCCTCCACGTTCCACCAGGGAACGGGACGGTGGCGCGAAGTTGGCGAGGATTTAGGGATGGATGCCCTCGCCACCGCGATGACCGTCGAAGTAAATTACCCAGCCTTAGCATCGACGTCAGGAGAATGGAGTTCGTCGAATACGGCGAGCTCGCGGAATTTGTCCTAGTTAGCACGTTTAAGAACCCATTGGGGTAACCGTGCTGTACTGAGAGGATCTTCAATTTGTGAAAGCAGAATGGGAAAGTGATCGCTGCCACATAGGTCCGAGTTAACCTCCCAAAGGAAGTCAGCAGCAATCCCGGGGCTACATTAGAGTTAGGTCGATGGCAGAGGATACACCATTGAAGGTGGAGAAGTGTGCCTGGGTCCCGGTGTTCATTATCACCAGGTTTCCCGACACAAGAATAGCCTCTACCATCCTCCTGCGGGCGTCTGTAAATTTGACCCCCACACCAGGTTATGCGCGTGAGATTCCCACAAGATAATATAGGGGGAGGGAAGTTGTATAAAATGGGCCTCTAGGGTCCTCTTAGGAACACGCTTTACCGGTGGGAGGTAGATGCAGCATACTGTTACGTCCAAAGGGAGGGAGACTCTGACAGCAGTCACTTGGAGATCAGAAACGATATTAATATTTTATGGTATATGTTGCTTCGTGCGAATATAGCCACACCTCCGCTAGCCCGATAAAAGAAAGGCTTGTCGGTACGATACACATCAGACCCAAGAAGCATCGGTTTGTCATTTGGGCGGAAGTGGGTCTCCTGCAAACACAATATGGAAGGATGCAGGGAAGAAATGTGTTGTTTTATTTCTTCTACACGAGCATAGAACCCCCTACAGTTCCATTGTAGTAGCGACATACTTTATTAATATGAAATTTAGTTATCCTCGCAATCCATTTCACTATCCTTTAAGAATAAAAATTTGCTGAGGTTTTTTTAGGTCCTCTTGCCTTTCCCAGTCTCTCCTAGACCTCCCGCTTCATGAGAGGCTTTGGTTTATTTTGGAGAGACTGGGTAGTCGTAACCTTGCGCGAAGGTTTTGTTAAGGCCTTCGACGCTCTTTTTATATTATTTTTTTCGGCGGTCACTTGCTGGTCCTTCTTCAAGGCGCCAGTGGGACTCGCCTTTACGGCCTCCACTGTTCAGCCACTCATCCCGACCTCTGAAGGCCCAGAGGCGAGAATGAATGACTCAACAGCGGCCGCAAGTAATTTATTTTCCCGAGGTGGGCTCGGGGGGGTTCCCCGATACTGGCCCGGGAGGGTCCCCCCAGGTTGGGCTCAGGAGGTTTCCCGAGGAGGTCTCCTCGGTGCTATAGGTGGTGGAGACGACCGTTGTGGCAGTTTGGCCTCATTTAAAAATTTAGGCGCCACAGAAGTTGACGCGGAATCATTATCAATGTCTCGAGAAGAGACCAATGGCACAGGTCGCGATGACGTCTTAGCAAGATTAACTGGGCAATGGCAGTTGGGACAATTGACATTCTGACTGACAATCTGGCTGTATGATGTCTGAAATACCGGAGCCTGACTGGATACATATTCCTTGCGTGCCTGGGCATATGAGATCTTCTTTTCAGATTGTATCTCCAGGACTTTCTTCTCCACCTTCCATTTCTTACAGGCCCGAGACCAAGTAGAATGCGGACCCTTGCAGTTGACGCATTACTTAGGAGACCCACATGTTGTTTTGTGAGCCTCCTGTCCACAATCCGCAAAGGTTGGCTTACCACGGCACCGCAGCTTCGTATGCCCAGATTCCTGGCACTTAAAACAGCACCGAGGGTTAGGGATATACGGCCGGACTCTGAGCACTTGGAAACCTGCTCGGACCTCCTTCGGAAGGGTAGGAGTCTCAAATGTGAGGATATACGTATACGTATTCGTATTCTTTTCTTGTCCATTCTTTTTTGTGACAATTCGGTACACTTCAGTGACATGCTGGGGGGAAAGCTCCTCACAGATATCCTCAATGCTCACGCAGTCGAGGTCATAGCAAGTGACCACTCCTTTGCAAATATTAAGGAACCTGTGAGGTTCTACCTTTACCGGTATATTAGATGTATTGCTCAACGGTATTACGGATATCGCCATTATGTCTGAAAACTGTGTGTCAGTCGTGGTCTGGATCTGCGATCACGCAGTTTTCTTATCGATACTTCTGATTTGGCTGCTCCATTTATCACTCTTTCGAGGATAAATGGGCTAACACGCTTCAGGTCTTCTTTGCTCTCTACTCGAGACATTACCAGGAAGCGGGGCTGGGGCCTCACCACTTCCTGGATTTTTCCTAATATAGGGCGGAACGGCCTTACTCGTTTCCGCCTCTTGTCAATATTACGGCCCTTCGAGGTGCCGGGCAGTGAGTTGCCAGCAGTGTTTGGCAGTACGGTGCCAGCGGCGACAATATTGTCGGCCATGCCGTCATTGGGGACAACCTACACAGTACTCGGATCCTAGACCCAGGGTGACCCAAGTTGGTACTACCACATATGGCCCTGTTAACTGTCCCGACGAAAGGCGCCATACGACGCTAGACATGACAACCTTCGCATGGGGCATCACCGAGAGAGAGGTCGTCGCAGCAAGTGGGTGTAGGAAAGTGCTAATTTTACGTCCGGAACCTCATGAACGCAACCGATCTTTTCCCAAAGTAGGGTAACCGGTTATTGTCATCCCTAAGGCCCTTCTACTAAGATATTGCAACCGGCGCACTTTTCATTCAGGAGCTCAAAGCAGTGGTATCCAATAATAAACCGAGAAGAGCCGGGTTGGTAGCCAAGGTCGTCAACGGGAAGTCCAAAAGGCGTCCGTGCAGGATGAACGGCAGGGGGAAGGAAAGAAAGAAGAAAAGGATGTGAAAGGAAAGATATAGGATAGTTTTTTCGTGCACGAGGTACGTCCTGCACAGAAACCTCCTCTTTTAGTCGCCTTTTACGACAAGCGGGGGTTACTGCGGGACTATTCTAAACCCCGTCCCACAGGGGGGAAAAATTTAAGACAATGAAGAAATAAAACAATAAGGAATACAAAAATGAATAAAAGAAACTGAGGGAAAAGATTCTGTAATTCATAAATAAATATGTTTATATTATCACTACTATTTTTCTTTGGTAATAAATTTTTTTAATGTCAAATACAATAATCTATTACTATTCCTAAGCAAGTGGTTGAATATAATAACGCATCTCGTAAAAGGTATTATTACAATTAAAGATATCTCTTTGTTGGAATTGTTCAATACCTTGTATCTCCTAATAAAATTGGTCTAGTACCACGTAGCTACTAAATCTAATTGTTTAGCATGTCAAACACACAAAATTGATAATGGCTTCATAGAAATGAATTCAAACAATTTTCATATATATCTATAATGGTCCTAGTTTATAGACGGTAGTGATTTTATAATCACTTTTTTGTCTCTCCTGAAAAATTGCCCGTTTGGAGATGCGTGGTATTAGAAATAAGCCGTCAATATATTGCTTCGTGCAAGTATAGCCGAACATCTACTAGCCCGATCAAAGATAGGCTTGTCGGTACAATACACATCGTACCCACGAAATATCAGCTTGTCAATTGGTCTCCTGCAAACACAAGATGGGAGGATGCAGGGAGGAAATCAGTTGTTTAATTTCCTCTACACGAGCATAGAAACCTTTACATTTACATTTTAGTAATTGTATTATTATTATTATTATTATTATTATTATTATTATAGTTTAGAGGCCCATCGACACATAGAGGTCATTAGGGCCTTGAAATATATTGAAAAACTAATAAAATCCCCATGGGGGAGAGACATAATCATTCACCTGCAGAATAAGCAGGTAAAACTAATAGGTGATATAAATATAAGATAAATAGAAAAGTTATAAAATACCCATCTGAGACACTCCATAGGAGTGTTCAAATGAGCTCTTGGTACAAACGAGTGATACACTCGCTAAAAATGACCACGGGTGTATTACTCCGATAAAAAGACAAAACAAACATATTAAAACTATATGTGAGTTAAAAAGACAATACAAATATATTAAAACAATATGCGAGTTATAGAGACAAAACAAACATTTTAAAATATACTATAATGTTAAAAAGGTCTCAGTATGAGATAAAGTCCAGATGAGTCACTTTATGAAAGTGACTCAAATGGCATTAAAAAGATCCGCCTGGCGTATAAAACGGAGTAAGCAAATAACTCCATCCGCGCTATCACGCAAAAAAAAACGTAGGTCACCTTTAAAATCAAGAGCCAGGCGGATAGGGGCTAGTTTGCGACACTCCACCAAAATGTGGCGCACACTGAGGGGAGCATCACAAAACTCACACACCGGAGGTGGATCCCCTTTCAATAAAAAACCATGGGTCAATGAAGTATGCCCGACGCGGAGCCTCGTCACGATGACCTCCTCTCTTCTAGACTTTCGTATAGAAGAGGGCCACCGCGACACACCGTCCCTGATGGACCGCAGCTTGTTCTGAGCAGGGGTCGAGACCCACTGCTCGTGCCAGGTGCGTAAGACCCCACGCCGAACATAGCCCTTTAGATCTAAAAACATGACACCCAGACTCGCCTCAGGAGGCAGGCGTGCTGCCTCCTTGGCCGCCTGGTCCGCCAGTTCATTTCCTGAAAGACCGGCGTGACCAGGAATCCAGCAAAAGGCGAGTCGGGTGCTTAATGAATCAATTTTTAAAATTTGTTCGTGAATCATCTGCACGAGGGGATTCCACGAGTAGAGAGTGGACAATGCCAACAGAGCACTCATGGAATCCGTGCAGATGAGAACAGAACGGTGACTATTACGGTATACAAAACACAGAGATTTAAAAATGGCATACAATTCAGCCGTAAAAACGCTGGTTTCTTTAGGTAAACCGAATTTAAAATTGGATCCCTCCACAACAAAAGCACATCCCACGGAGGCCCCACATTTTGAGCCATCCGTGTAAATGCGTTTAAAACCAAGAAAGCGGGTTGCGAGGAGCTCATTAAAGGTCCTCTCGTATAAAAAATGTGGGGTGGTAGCTTTAGGGAACTTGGCAAGGTCGAAATGGCATTGAGGTAGGCGTATCTTCCAGGGAGAAACTCGACCTGGGGATGTGGGGATAGCCTTTGGCAGGACTATCCCACACGTGTCGAAAACCGATAGCATCCTGATCCCAACCGGCCTTGTACTACGCCATTTGGTTTCATACAAGACACGGTTAGGGGGATGAAACACAGGACGGTAGGCAACATGCTCCGGTAAGCAGTGCAGTTTCGACACGTAAGATGCTAGAAGATAGGACCGCCGGTAAGAAAGAGGGGGCTCACCGGCGTCGGCACAGATGCTGACGACTGGACTGGTACGAAAGGCACCAGTAGCCAGTCGAATGCCAGCATGGTGGACACTATCTAGCATCTTTAACGCCGAGGGTCTAGCTGAGCCATAAACAAAACTGCCGTAATCTAGTTTGGATCTTACCAAGGCCCTATACAGGCGCATCAAGGTTTCCCTATCAGCACCCCAGGATCGACCGCTAACCACTTTGAGCAAATTCAATGCTTTGATACACCTCGCTTTCAGATCTTTGATGTGGGGGATCCAAGTTAGTTTAAAATCAAATAAAAGTCCCAGGAACCTTACACTCTCCGAGACTGGTAAAACAACGTGGTTCATTAAAATATTGGGGGCTGGCTGTATTCCGCGTAATCTATGGAAGTGGACGACCGTCGTCTTGGCTGCGGAAAAACGAAAGCCATTACGAGACGCCCACAACCATAGATTGTTTACAGCGAGTTGTATCTGTCGTTCAGCCCTGTGGAGACTGGATGAACTGCAATAAATTGCGTAGTCATCCACAAAAAGGCATGAACGAACAGGTAAGCGCACGTTGTCTACTATGCTATTTATCGCAATAGCGAACAACGTGCAGCTTAAAATACTACCCTGAGGCACCCCATTTTCTTGAATAAAATCATCGGATAAGGTGTTGTTTAACCTTACCCGGAAGTGTCTATCTGACATAAAATTAGATATAAAAATAGGGAGGTTCCCCCGGAACCCCCAATTAAACAGGGTTTTTAAAATGCCGTAACGCCATGTGGTATCGTACGCCTTCTCCAAATCAAAGAAAACAGCCAAAAGATGCTGTTTATGGAGGAAGGCGTCACGAACAGCAGTCTCCAGACGGACGAGATGATCCACCGTGGATCGGTTACGGCGAAAACCACATTGAATATTAGATAGCAGATTGCGGGATTCTAAATACCATATAAGTCGTTTATTGATCATTTTCTCTAAAATTTTGCATACACAACTAGTTAATGCTATAGGTCTATAACTAGTTGGCTGTAATTTATCCTTGCCACTTTTATATATTGGGATGACGGTTGCTTGCCTCCACAGTGTTGGGAACTGACGAGATTCCCAAACACAATTGTAGAGGTCTAAGAGGAACGCCCGTCCAGCAGGGGGCAGTTGGCGCAACATTTCATAATGGATATCGTCGGGGCCAGAAGCTGTGTTGCCCGCCTGGGACAGGGCATAGGTAAGTTCCTCATTAGTAAAGGGGGAGTTATAATCCTCCCCCCGACTTTGGCCAAAATCAATAGTAAGGCGCTCGATGTTCCGCTTATGCACCGCGAACTCGTTAGAGTAGCTCGCAGTGCTAGAAACAGCGGCGAACATCGAGCCCAATACATTGACGACCTCCACAGGGGAGGAGACAAGCGAACCGTTAGACATTAGGGCAGGTATACTATTAATGGAATTTTTGCTACTACTTAATTTACGAATATTGTCCCAAACCTTAGTTGTGGGAGTAGTAATTGTAAGGGTAGAAATAAACTGTCTCCAAGACTCTCTTCTGCTTTCTCGAATAACACGGCGAGCTCGAGCGCGTAGAATCCGGAATGACTCCAGATTCTCCGAAGTGGGACGTCGATGAAAGAGGCGTAGGGCCCTTCGACGGTCAGAGATAGCCAGCCGGCACTCCTCGTTCCACCAGGGAACGGGACGGTGGCGCGGGTTTGGCGAGGATTTAGGGATGGATGCCCTCGCCGCCGCGATGACCGCCGAAGTAAATTGCCCAACCTTAACATCGACGTCAGGAGAATGGGGTTCGTCGAATACGGCGAGCTCGCGGAATTTATCCCAGTTAGCACGTTTAAGAACCCATTGGGGTAACCGTGCTGTACTGGGAGGATCTTCAATTTGTGAAAGCAGAATGGGAAAGTGATCGCTGCCACATAGGTCCGAGTGAACCTCCCAAAGGAAGTGAGCAGCAATCCCGGGGCTACATAGAGTTAGGTCGATGGCAGAGGATACACCATTGAAGGTGGAGAAGTGTGTCTGGGTCCCGGTGTTCATTAACACCAGGTTTCCCGAGACAAGAATATCCTCTACCATCCTCCCACGGGCATCTGTAAAATTAGATCCCCACACCAGGTTATGTGCGTTAAAGTCCCCCAAGATAATATAGGGGGCGGGAAGTTGTATAAAGAGGGCCTCAAGACTCCTCTTTGAAACACGTTCACCTGGTGGGAGGTAGATGCAGCACACTGTCACTTCCACAGCAAGGGAGATTCGGACAGCGATCACTTGGAGATCAGATATAATATTAATATTTTTATGGTATATATTGCTTCGTGCGAATATAGCCACACCTCCGCTAGCCCGATCAAAGAAAGGCTTGTCGGTACGATACACATCGTACCCACGAAGCATCGGGTTGTCATTTGGGCGGAAGTGGGTCTCCTGCAAACACAAGATGGAAGGATGCAGGGAAGAAATTTGTTGTTTAATTTCCTCTACACGAGCATAGAAACCCCTACAGTTCCATTGTAGTAGCGACATACTTTATTAATATGAAATTTAGTTATCCTCGCAATCCATTTCATTATCCTTTAAGTATAAAAATTTGTTGAGGTCCTTTTTAGGTCCTCTTGCCTTTCCCAGTCTCTCCTGGACCTCCCGCTTCAGGAGAGGCTTCGGTTTATTTTGCAGAGACTGGGTAGTCGTATCCTTGCGCGAAGGCTTTGTTAAGGTCTTCAACGCTTTTTTATATTATTTTATTCGGAGGTCTCACGCTGGTCCTTCTTTAAGGCACCAGTGGGACTCGCCTTTACGGCCTCCGCTGTTCCGCCACTCATCCCGACCTCTGGAGGCCCAGAGGCGAGAACGCGTGACCCAAAAGCAGCCGTACGCCATTTTTTTCCCCGAGGAGGGCTCGGGGGTTTCCCCGAGGTGGGCTCGGGGGGGTTCCCCGAGACGGGCTCAGGGGTGTTCCCCGAGACGGGCCCGGGGGTGTTCCCCGAGACGGGCCCGGGGGTGTTCCCAGAGACGGGCCCGGGGGTGTTCCTCGAGACGGGCTCGGGGTGGTTCCCCGAGTTGGGCTCGGAGGGGTTCCCCGAGGTTGGCTCGGGGGTGTTTCCCGAGGACGTCTCCTCGTTGGTATAGGCGGTGGAGACGACCGTTGTGGCGGTTTGGCCACATTTAAAAATTTACGCGCCACAGAAGTTGGCGCGGAATCATTATCAATGTCTCGAGTAGAGACCAATGGCACAGGTCGAGATGGCGTCTTAGCGAGATTAACTGCGCAATGGCAGTTGGCGCAGATGACGTTCTGACTCACAATCTGACTGTATGATGTCTGAAATACCGAAGCCTGACAAGATGCGTATTCCTTGCGAGCCTGGGCATATGAGATCTTTTTTTCGGATTGAATCTCCAGGAATTTTTTCTCTACCTTCCATTTCGGACATGCCCGAGACCAGGCAGAATGTGGACCCTTGCAGATTACGCAGAACTTCGGAGACTCGCATGGTGTTTCGTGAGCCTCTTGTCCACAATCTGCACAGGTCGGCTTACCACGGCATCGCAGCTTCGTATTCCCAAATCCTGAAACTGAAAACAGCACCTAGGATTAGGGACATACGGCCGGACCCTGAGCACGTGGAAACCTGCTCTGACCTCCTTTCGAAGGGTAGGTGTCGCAAAAGTGAGGATATACGTGTCGGTTTTATTATCTTGTCCGTTCTTATTGTTGACAATCCGGTACACTTCGGTGACGTGCTAAGGGGAAAGTTCCTCACAGGTATCCTCAATGCTCACGCAGTCGAGGTCATAGCAAGTGACCACTCCTTTTTAAAACATTGAGGAACCTGTGAGGTTCCACCTTCACCGGTATATGAGTCGTATTGCTCAACGGTATTTCAGAGATCGCCATTATGTTTGAAGACTGTGTGTCAGTCGTGGTCTGTATCATGATGGTGCCATCGCGCAGTTTTCTCATTGAGACTTCTGATTTTGCGGCTCCATTTATCACTCTTTCGAGGATAAATGTGCTAACACGTTTCAAATCTTCGTTNGGACGGCCTTACCCGTTTCCGCCTCTTATCATTAATACGGCCCTGTGAGGGGCCGGGCAGTAAGTTGCCAGCAGAACTTGGCAGTACGGTGCCAGCGGACAGTAAGGTGTCAGCTGTGACAATACACTCAGTCATGAGTGGGAGGACAACCTGCAAAAGTACTCGGATCGTAGACCCAGGTTGATCCCAGTTGGTTCTACCACATAGGGCCCTGTTAACTCTTCCGACGAGCGGCTCCATACGACGCTAGACATGACAACCTTCATATGGAGCATCGCCGGAAGAGAGGTCACCGCAGCAAGTGTATGCAGGAAAGTGCCAATTTTACGTCCGGAACCCTCATGAACGCAACCGGTCTTTTCTCAGGGTAGGGTACCCGGTTGTCATCCCTAAGGCCCTTCTACCAAGATATTACAACCGGCGCACTTTCATTCGGGAGCTCAAAGCAGTGGTATCCAATAATAAACAAAGAGGATCCGAGTCAGTAGCCAAGGTCGTCAACAGAAAGGCCAAAGACCTCCGTGCAGGATGAACGGCAGGGGGAAGGGAAACAAGAAGTAAGAGGAGATTAAGCGAAGGTGGAAGGGTGAAATTGAAGGAAGAAGAAAAGGATGTGAAAGGAAAGATATAGGATAGGTTTGTCCTGCACAGAAGCCTCCCCTTTTAGTCGCCTCTTACGACAAGCAGGGGTTACAGCGGGACTATTCTAACCCCGTCCCGCAGGGGGGTAGTAATTGTAGTAGCGACGTTATTTATTAATATAAAATGTAATTACCCTCGCAATCCATGACACTATCTGTTAGGAATCTCCCGTTCAGGAGAGGCTTTGGTTTATCCTGAAACTGGATCATCGGATCCTTGCACGAAGGCTTTGTTAAGGCCTTGAACGCTTTTTTACGGGTTTTTTAGGCGATACCTCGCTGGTCCTTCCTCAAGGCACCAGTGGAACTCGCCTTTGCGGCCTCGCTTATTCCACCACTCGTTCCAACCTCCGGAGGTCCAAAGGCGGCTTAACAACGGCCGCACGTAATTTAGAACCCCGTGGAGGGCTCGGGGGGGAGGTCATCGAGGAGGGATCCTCTGTAGTATAGGTGGGGGAAACGACCTTTGTGACGTTTTCACCTCTTTTAGAAATTTAGGCGCCACACTGGTTGGCGCGGAATCACTATAAAGTTCTCGAGTAGACACTAATGGATCAGGTCACGTAGAGCTCTTATTATTAAGATTAACTGCACAATGGAAGTTCTACCTTCACCGTTATATAAGCCGTATTACTCGACGGTATTTCAGTAATAGCCGTAATTTTGCAATTTCCTTATAAAGACGTCCGATTTTGCTGCACCATGTATCGCTCTTTCGAATGAATGATGAATGGGATGACGCGCTTAAGATTATCATTGTCATCAACTCAATACATCAGCAGGAAGCGGAACTGGGGCCTCCCCACTTCCTGTATGTCTACAATTACAGGGCTGAACGGCCTTACTTACCCGTTTATCCATATTACGGCCTTGTGAGGGGCTGGACAGTAAGTTGCCAGTGGGTGTTGGCAGTACGATGCTAGCGGACAATAAGGTTTCAGCTGCTACAATGGAGGCCATGTTTAATTTTACGTCCGGGCCCTCATGAACGCAACCGGTCTTTTCTTAAAGCAGTGATATACAATAATCATCCGAGGAGAGCCATGTTAGCTGCCAAGGTCGTCCACGGAGAGACCTAAAAGCTTCCGTGCAAGACTAAACGGCAGGGGAAGTGAAGAAGGAGGCAAGAAAAAAGAAATAGAAAGAAGAAAAAAGAGGCGAAAAGAAAGATTTAGGATAGATTTGTCCTGCACGAAGTACGTCCTGCACAGAAGCTTTCCCTTTAAATCGCCTCTTATGACAATCAGGGATTACTGCGGGACTATTCTAAACTCCATCCCGTGGAGGGGGAGGGGATATAAAATAATCAATAAAGTGTTTTACAAAGAAAAATGAAAAAAGAAGATCCACGTTTGGATCCTTGCATTAATGATTGAGATAATTTATATATTATAATTAATACAATAGCTAAATAGGTTATCATTTCACATATTTGGTATTTGGTAAAAAATAATTCTTTGTTTAATGTGAAAGGAAAATGTGTTATTTCCAGGGCCATAACCAAGGAAAAGACGTTTTAACCCACCCCCCACCTTTTTCTTCTTCTGAAATTATATGCAATTTTATTTTTTGTTTTTCGTCATGTCTAGGATTGCAGCTTAATTTAGCCTTTTAAAATTCTTAATAGATACAACCTGAATTATGTGTTAAAACACTTTAAATGCTTAATAAAATATGCAATGTAAAAAAGACTCGATTTGAGGACGTCACGAGCCACTGCCAATCTCCTACCACCCCCTTCTCAATCCTCATCCCTTACACTAAAAAAACCTAGTGGAAAGCTATACACTACACATAAGAACATAAAGGAGAAACAAGCACCTACAAATAAGGCTAGTAGTAGCTTACTTTTGGTTTTTTAGTTTAGTTTCACATATTTACATTATTACATTTGTTATAAATTTAATTTTAAAGGATTGGATCTTTATTAATTATACAAATTACACAAAATTGGTAGCGCAAAAAGTTTTTGTTTGTATTTTTATTGTTTTTAGACAAACCTGAATTTTAAATATAATTTAGAAGTATTTATTCCTTTTGGTAATTTGTATATGAAAATATACCATTAGGAGGTGACGGACATGAAAGTTAAGTTTTTGAAACATACCATAAGCAAGGACTCAATAAACAAGGACGATACCTAATGGGATTAATGCACATTCTACACGTGCAGGGACGACGGCATGGTAACTACGATGATTGATCAAGAGCAGGTGACGTGTACTGTAAGTTTTACAGTCCCAGATGGACACGGAAATTTAAAGATTATATGTAAGAAAACTTTTATGGGGGTATTTTCAATCAGCCCTCACATTAAACAGTTATCAAGCGAGAGAAAGTAGATTATACTAATTTCAATTATAAACGTGGGGGTGTTAAGACATTCAAGTGTACCCTTAAGGATAAGCTGATGCTAAGGAAAAGGGAGGAAAGACAATAGAACCAAAATAAATCTGAGGAAGAGTATTTGACCCCCGATTCAAATGTGAATAGGCTCTTTGAAGTCTATAAAATAATGCGTCCCAATATCACTGTGACATAATATGGTTTATCGGTGAATCACAATATTTGACTTCACAAAAGAAAAATCTGGTGTATTAATGATTTATGAAGCATTTTATTTTGTCTTTGCTTTCAAGTATTTAGCTGTGTTGTTTACTGAAACTTGTTGTCCATGCCATAACCTATAATGCAAGTTTAAAATTGTGAAAGCTAATATTTTAACATATAATTTAAAGTGTTGATTTAAATCCGTATAAATTATATTTGCATATGCTCCTTCCATGAAAAATAGAAATGTTTATTGAAGGTTTTAAATTATTATTATTATTAGCACCGCGTCTTACTACCCGTTCGGGTTATACGCACTTACGCTAATATGTAATGGTAGGGTGATTGTGAAATGGAGGACCTACAGTTTAACGTGGAATCCGAACCACGGTGGAGGCCTGGCATTCCCCACATTCACAAGATGTCTTGTCAGGAAGGTTTTAAAGTGGATAAGACATTACAGATCACATGTAGTGGGGAACAACTTGTCAAGGAGACAGTTTGTTCATTAGATGTCAATAAAAGCAAAATTTTAATATGTTGCACGTGTTCATGTCAGACATGTGGAGTTTAAAAATGAATGAAAAGAAAGTTCACTGAATCTGACATAGATGAAAATTCTGAAGTAATTTTTCATCATTGGAAGCATGTGGAATGACAAACTGTTTGTAGTAAATCTATAGCAAGCAAAATAAGATTTATTGAGCCAATTGAAGCCATTTTCTCGTCATGTGTACACAACTAATTGTCAACATTCATAAATGAGAACTCTATAAAAAAAACACATTATTTTGAAGTTAGGGGAAACTGTTTTTCATGAAGATTTTGCTAAAATTATCAGAATGAAATAATGGATACTCACTGAAATGTGATTCAAGATACATTATGCACCTGAATGATTTATTACATGAACACAGAATAAGGCAATTTAATGAACATTAATTATGTTGTAGTTTCACACTAAAGATGCTGTTTTTCTTTTAAGTCTGCTGTATTACTACATCACCTATCACCAATCACTTATGTTCATCATTGGTCTGATGGGTGTGGTGCTCAATTTAAAAATAGATTTTAATATGCAAAATATAATGATGCACAAAAGAGGCCACAGCATTTAGGCGGATTGGAGTTTTTTATTAGATGGCAAAGGTGAGAATGATGGCATTGGGGTAACAGTAAGAGAAATGTGTGGCTAGCAGTTTTATGCAATACATATGTTTTAAAGATAGCAAACGACTTTGCTAAGGCAGCCAAAAAAGAAGTTTCAGGTATAAATATGTTGTTTGTACCTTCTGAAGAAATGTTTCAAACTATTTAGTCTAGGAAATTTAAACACTAGTTAAAGGCATCTACAAAGTTAATTTTGAATTGCTTAGTGGGAATTCAAGTCTGTGGATGCACTCCTGTTTTACCTAGAGAGAGTAAACAAGTTATGAAGTAGAAGTGTCAATTCCAAAAAGTATTGCTTGTTTATCTCCTGAAGAGGCAATTCCTGCCATGCATATTCCTGGTGTACCTTTAAAAGTGAACTGCGCAGACTGGGTTGCAGTTATGTACAACAATTGGTGGCCTGGTGCTGTTGAAGAAATCAATTCTGAAGAAGTAACAATTTTATTCATGAGACCTATTGGGGAAAATAAGTGTTTGTGCCCTGCAATTGCCGAAAGAGATACAATCAAAATGGAAGAAATTTTAGCTAGATTGAAAACTTCTCCATATTAGATTAATAATTGTGGACACCTTTCACTTATAAATGATGCTAGCTATTGAGACTTTAAGCCTCAAAAGAACTAAGCGATTAATAAATACCAGTACTAATTTATTTCCATACTTTTAAAAGTGGCGTGTGATGTATTATTTTCATAGTCCCATATATAACACTTGCAACTAAAAACTCTTCAAAATTTCAATTTATAATAAGATTAATTATAAGTTGGGTTATTCTGTGTGTTATTTTATTAACATTTTTGTTTTTTGTTAACTAGGCCTATTGGTGATTGAGAAAACAAAGCAATTTAGTTGTATTACTTGTAAAAGCATTGTTTCTGTTGTCCCATACCTAACACTTTTTTTTTAACCAAGCAAGTGTGACAACAGGTGGAGTCTTCTAACTTAATAGTTTTTAAAGCAATAAATATTTTGTCAATAAAAATATTATATGATAATTGAATTTTTTTTAATTTGTTAAATATATATATATATATATATATATATA
>CABFVX010002657.1:96502-107828 GCA_902151425.1 Timema shepardi | reverse complement strand
TGACAGTCAAAATTTAGGTATATACCTAATTTTTTACTGTCAGAAGTGACAGCTGCTAAACACATGTTTTTGCAGATCATCTGGTTTGGCGTAGGGATACTTAATTTGGTCTGGTAGCTTTTTAAAGCTGCCAATCAGCACCAAAGTAGTCATGGGGCTACTGTAAGTGGCGTGAAGAAAACGCTATTGATTGCTCAGTACCATAATTTATGTATAAACTATAATTAGGGGATAGTATTCCACAACTCTCTGGTGTTGCGTGTGTACATTATGTTTACACTGACTGATTACACTATGGTACTATCGTATAAGCTACACCATAGTGTAACCAAGCAAGGTAGCAATCTTACCTTAACTGATTACACTATTCAGGTCCGGTGCAAGCCGTTCATTCAACCCGAGCAATGTAAAAAAAATGGGCCCCCAACCTAAATAACTAATAGTATTAAGATTATGATGGTTATGATTGGAAATTTTTTTAAATTTTTTATATATTTTTATTTGAGTTAAAAAGAATTATTAACTTATACCAATACTTAATTTTTTTAAATACAAATTTTATTTAAATTTTTTATTACTTTCTCTTATCTAAAATTTATCACGTCTTGCTTTGCTTTCAGAAAAAGTTTGAATCAAATTGTGGAGATCTAGAAATATTATTCGTTTGGTACAAAACACAGCTTAATAGTTCACAAACGTTACACAGAAGATGTTTATAATATAAACTGAAAAAACTGTGCAAAATTTGTATAAAATATGATTAAATATTTATGGCCTTATAAAGATTTAGTATGGTGCTATCAGTTTATACAATAAAGTGTAAATATAAGCTACGTAAAAACATTGAGTAGGATTGTATAATACCTTTTGAATATAGTCTCATATAGATTTCTTAATTTCCACGATAACGTTATTTAGACTCTGATAGCTAGCTGCTAGATTATTAGGCAAACAAATGTTACTCAACAAGAAATCGCTCTGTTCTCACCTGGAACTCATAAATACGTATCTACCTGAATGCCAAAAATAAAGGTTTTATCGTTACGGAAAGTTTAAATATATTGTATATAATTTTAAATGAATATAATATATGAATGTTAGTAAAATAATTTGAGATATTTTGTTCGAGAACCTAACATTAACCCCCTTAAACTATTTTAAATTTTAACAGATAATGTTTTTTAAATATAATATATTTTCTCACTGCACCAAAAAAAGTCAATTAGGATGAAACTAACAGATCACACAATAATTCACCGTAATATATTCACAATAAGCGAAAACTCTGTTACAATTTCAGCTCAAAATATAAGACCTATCAGGGAAAACGTACGAGGACACCAAATACACGCGGGCGAGTTCTTGCGTGAGCTCTATTTAAACTATAGTCTTTCAATTTATGTTCAGCTTTTCAATATACTAAGAACGGTTCAGCTTAAAATTAAAAACCATTGGATCACATGACTTCAACGTAATATATTTACATAAACAGGTGACAACTTTGGTAAACATTCAAATAAAAACGGCGAGTTTATTCAGAGTAGAAGGAAATTGACAACAATAAGCACAGTGGAACAAACATTGTCGGCAGAGGATGTTGGTCGGCCTGACGTGCAAACAGTGCGTAGTGCGCATGATCAAACTTGCCCGCCTGTGTTTAGAGGAGACCACAGGAGCAGAGAGCCGCGAAATTCGAATGCACACAGGAATGACGTGCTCTTATTTCTATATTATTCTGGATATTACCCTATAGAGTTCTCAATCACGCGGCTTCTCTGCCCCTTTCAAAATTCCATTACCTGTAATGAACCAATGTATTTCGCGTGTGCCCTGTGACAGACAACTTATTTAGTAAGTTATATTAAAATAACATTCAGATTAATACATTTTTTTAAACTATGGCGCCCCAAGCGATGGTGCCCCGGGCCGTGGCCCTGACACTATGGCCCTTTCTTATAAGATACACCGTGGTGGAACTAAGCAAGGTAGCAGTCTTACCTTGATTGATTACACTATGGCCCTTTCTTATAAGATACACCGTGGTGGAACCAAGATAGGAAGCAGTCTTACCTTGACTGGTTACACTATGGTCATAACTTATAAATTACACCATAGTGGAGTATTTCAGGGTAACTAGATACTCTTCAGGTGAACTGGGTGTACAGACACAACAATAATCACCTCACCACGGGCACGCTGGTTACTTTGGCTCCACGTCCTCTCTGCAGTGGAATGTTTGTTCATACCTCCCTGGGGTAGGAAGGAGGTTCTGTTAGTCATCTCTGACACTGAAATATACCTCAAACATGCATGATATTAGTTTTAGCTTCGGTGACCTGGCGGTCTAGGGGTAAGGTGTCACTTCTTTGCTGGCGGCCGGGGTTCAATCCTCGGTCCCAGCACAGATTTATCTGATTACCAAACCCTTCCTTCACCTCTGACAAGACATTTTGTGAATGTGGGGAATGCCAGGCCTCCACCTTGGTTCGGATTCCACGTTAAACTGTAGGTCCTTCATTTCATCTCACAATCGGCCTACCATTACACATTAGCGTAAGTGCGAATAACCCGAACGGGTAGTAAGACGCGGTGCTAATAATAATAATAATAATAATAATTTTATCTTCGTGAAAAGTTAAAATATGCCCTCAACAAAAGAACAACACCCCCATAAACCTTCCCCACTTCAAGGTATTTATTTTGAAAAATGAATATTAAACAAAGATCTCGATGAGAATTTATCTTTAAACCGTAAAACAATTGAACAGTTATTGACCTTGTCGAAGTTCCCCCTATCCCCTCACCTGAGCTGCATCTCAAGTCATTCTGACACCCTAAACGACACTCTCATGGCGTCATTGTAAGGTGTGAAGAGAGGAGAGGACACAGAAGGGAAATAATGAACGATTTAGGACAGTTAACCGCCAATATTTGGTCATACTTTGCGACTTATCTCGGTGGGATGTCCGCTAGTCCGCACCAGTTGTCTCCTTGGCGTTCTGCCACCCGCACTACTCTAACAACACTGGAGGGGATGTTTAGTAGAACTGCACTAGCAGTCGCCTGGAGAGCGGACGGGAAAACCGCGTGGGGAAAACAACCCTCGGCAAACGTGTTCAACCTTCCTCGGGGTGTGGTCTCAGGTGCTTATAACCTCCTTGTATGCAAGATTGATCAGGCCGGTGTGGTATCAGCCATGTACTTTCTAATCATCGGGATCAGAACCCCCCGCATCTCTGTCAGGTTGATTTCCCACAGGACGTACTGGATGGTGACTTGTTGCGTCACACACACATTAAAATAGACACGAGGGTAAATAAACCACATAGTGGCTTACCTCACCAGGATTAGATGGACCAGAGCTTCAATTCCTACCTTCATTAGCAAAGAACAGGATTAGATGGACTGGTGCTTCAATCCTATCTTCGTCAGCAAAGAACAGGATTAGATGGACTAGTGCTTCAATCCTATCTTCGTCAGCAAAGAACATGATTAGGTGGACTAGTGACTCAATCCTACCTCCATCAGCAAATAAATTGATTAAGCTGATCAAATCTTCTATCTACTTACGTCAGCAAGGATGTTTGAAAAGGGCGTGAACTAAGACCAGGAGTTCCTGCCACATCCTATAATGTTAGGGCGGTAGTTGCGACCACGAATGGGACGGTCTGATGCACTGAGGGCCTCCATGGGTCTATGGTTGCACCACCAGCTGATTCGGGTCTTCAAGCGGAACCAACCACACCTGAACTATCTTATCGTGATTTAGAGCAGGGGGGGGTCGATAGTCAACGATCTGTTTCCAGGACTATTGGTCGACCAGGGACTTCTGTTGGGAGTATTGTCCGCTCTTTCACCCCCTCTCCAGTTGGAAGAGTTAGAGAAGGAGAGAGTCCGGAAGATGGAGAGTCCAGTCTTCTTCCCCCCCAGCTCAATGCCTTACTACCTGCTCAGTTTATACGCATATGTACTAATTATGCTAAACTGCTAAGGATGAAGAAGGTTGAATTTAGTGGCAGTGCATCCAAATTTACGCGGAGAAACACCATTTAGAAAAAAAAAAGCATTCTCAGTACACCCGACTGGGATTTGAACCCCGATCTCCCTGTCATCGACAGCAAGTCTCTCTCGAGACTGACTACTTAAAGTCCACTCGGATACTGAAGCTGGTGAGAACCAATATTTACTCACATTAAGTGTGGTTTGTCAACTCGTCACTTAGACCCTTGTTGTCCAGAGACCACCTCACTCCTGAGATCTCTATAGCTGCTGATCGCCGACCACACACCTTCAACTAAGAGCACTTTCTACTCGCGAACTGAAGTATTTTATAAATATAGTAGAGCAGGGTTGTCCAACTTTTCATTACAGGGGTTAACTTTGACATTATATCAGTTTGTACCGCGGGCTGAAGATAAATTAAAGTTATCTCATCAACCTAATATAGGCCTACAAGCGACACTTAATAAACAATTGCCTTCAATACCTTTATATAAATTATATTTCTAGTTGGTAGAATCTTTAGAATTTTAGGGCCAAAAAAAGTTCAGACCTATTTATTTTAAGCACCGCGTCTTACTACCCGTTTGGACTATACGTTCAAGTACTAATTACTCTAACTGGCTAAGAATGGAGAAGGTTGAATACAGAACAAGTGAACCCGCATTTGCGGGGAGGAAGAGTGGAAAACCGTTTAGAGGAAACCACCCTCAGTTCACACGAGCGAGATTATAACCTCGATTTCCCCGTCCTCGGCATGAAACTAGCGCGTTAGCTAACTACGCCACCGAGGCAGGTATTAGGCCTATTCGTCTCTTAAAGAAGTCTCACGAAATATGCACACACAAACTTTTACAAAACAGCTTAGCATTATAAATGTTTACTTATATTTATTCTTACTAATCAAATGCTTTCAGAATAAATGTAATCATAACCTTTTTGATTAAATATTTTTGTTTGGATAGTTAGCTATTTTACATTTACCTCCAAGGGTTTCGCTTTAATTTTCCTTCGTAATACTGTGAGGGTCACAAGTTCAGTGAGCGTGGGCCCCCGGTTGGACCACACTACAGTAGAGTAAGCAAATAAAAGCTGCGGTCCGCAGGCCGCATGTGGCGCGATCCATGATTTCGGACCTTTTGGTGAAACAACCAACAATGCGGCCCAATAACTCATCTTATCCTAAACGTTGAATAAATGTATCATCTGATATTCTGACATTTGTAAATGGTCCTTTGTTTGGGGTAGTTTTAGCAAGGGAGATTGGTGCATCAAATTTTTTACTCTTTACATACCAAAAATTGGTTGAATTTTCAAAACAAATATGTTTCATTTTTGGAAGTATAGCAATGTCTGAACAATTGTTTTCTCTTAAAAAAAAATCAACAACCTTCCAAAAGATTACGACTTATAAACACACATTTGTTTTCAAGTATGAAAATGATCTCAACACAAGGTTTGAAGCCTAATCCACAGCCCTGCTGCCATTTTTTCTTTCTTTAAATTTACGGTGGTAAAATAACCAGTAGACCCTTGCAAAACTTTCGCACATTCAATCTCCCCTACCCCCCCACCCCCACCCCTAAATTTTTATTTGGTCTTTTGTTGGGTTGTTAAAATTAAATACTCAGCGAAGTATATACGGTTTATTTTCGGTAATTGATACAAAGATATTGTTAAATTTTTGTTTTAACTTATATTTTAAACAACCAATTTGTTTTAAAGAACGTAGGAGGCCTGGCGGTCTAGGGGTAAGGTGTCGGACTTCTATGCTGGCGGCCGGGGTTCAATCCTCGGTCCCGGCACAGATTTATCTGATTACCAAACCCTTCCTTCACCTCTGACAAGACATCTTGTGAATGTGGGGAATGCCAGGCCTCCACCGTGGTTCGGATTCCACGTTAAACTGTAGGTCCTCCATTTCATCTCACAACCACCCTACCATTACACATTAGCGTAAGTGCGTATAACCCGAACGGGTAGTAAGACGCGGTGCTAATAATAATAATAATAATAATAATAATAATAATAATATGAGATATGCATTTATTTGTAATAGTAAAATTTTAAAATTGAGCTTTTTCGTACCTAATAATATTTTGATAATATTTAATATACTAAATGTGGTCCATTCAGTATTTTCAATTTTAAATGTGGCTCTTTTGATGATATGATTGGGTAATATCTCACTAGTTTATTATTGCTTTTATAGGTTTTGATAATATATATCAAAAGTCGCAGCTGCAGATCATATAATTGACGTATTAAAGTAAATCTAGTAACTTTTCTGTAAGATAAAGTTCGTCCTATGGAAATGAGACTGACTTGGATTTTAGGACCATAATATGTTTTTAAGGCACCTAATGTACACGTTACTTTACTAGTTATACTAACTATACTAATTATATAAACTTATAAATCAACCGTACCACATAATAATTAACTACAGACCCAGAAAGATCCAAACCAAAGTTTCTTGCGGGTAATGGCGAGGGTGTAGGCCCAATAACATTTATTCTACTACCCTGACGAACTTTGCTCGTTGGTAATGTTACAGTATTGGATTATATAGTGGTTCAGGAGGGGGTACAGTCGTACAGGAGGGGGTACAGTCGTACAGGAGGGGTTACAATCATAAAGGAGGTGGAACAGCAGTACAGGAGGTGGTACAGTCATACAGGAGGGGTTACAATCATAAAGGAGGTGGAACAGCAGTACAGGAGGTGGTACAGTTGTACAGGAGGGGGTACAATCATAAAGGAGGTGGTACACTCGTACAGGAGGGGTTACAATCATAAAGGAGGTGGTACAGCAGTTCAGGAGGTGGTACAGTCATACAGGAGGTGGTACAATCGTACAGGAGGGGGTACAGTGGAACAGGAGGTGGTACAATCATACAGGAGGGGGTACAATCATAAAGGAGGTGGTACAGTCGTACAGGAGGGGGTACAATCATAAAGGAGGTGGTACAATCGTACAGGAGATGGTATAGTCGTACAGGAGATGGTATAGTCGTACAGGAGGGGGTACAGTCGTACAGGAGGGGTTACAATCATAAAGGAGGTGGAACAGCAGTATAGGAGGTGGTATAGTCGTACAGGAGATGGTATAATCGTACAGGAGGGGTTACAATCATAAAGGAGGTGGTACAATCGTACAGGAGATGGTATAGTCGTACAGGAGATGGTATAGTCGTACAGGAGGGGTTACAATCATAAAGGAGGTGGTACAAATCGTCCGTTTGGCAACACCGCTCCTTGATCCCAGGTCACGCAAGCCGAGACACATTTGCCAACTGTGCGGATTGATATTTCCCCATCTCCCGGGGGAAGAGAGTGACCTTTAAAGGACGTCATTCGACGACACTCGACTAGTGTGTTTACTTACTACCACATTTAGTTGCTGCTTTACATAACTTGCCGTTCTTAACATTTGCTTTAAAACGAAAGTTAAAAAAAACAACTCTGAAATAAACTATAGCCAAATCAATGATGAAAAAATAAAGTTGTTTTTTTGTAATCTCCAAAAAAATTTGACAGTAGTCTAAGACGAATTTGAGCTTGTAGCTAGTGCGGCACCTTAGTTCGGTCGGTAGCGTGGCTGCCTTCTGAGCTTGGGGTCCCGGGTTCGATTCTGGGCACGACAGAAATATTTCTGGCTGTTGTGTCTGTTCTAACCCGACCAGGATTCTAACCTCAATCTCCCTTTTATCGGCAGTCCCAGTCTATTGCGAGACTTACACCTTAGACTTGAATTGTAGGGAATTAAGTATGGAGACTACCACTTCGGTGGCCGCACAGTTCAAGATGTCACTTTCACAATATACTGGACTGCCGAGGATAGGGAGTTCAGGGTTCGATCCCACTTCGGTGTACTGAGGGTGGTTTTACCTAAATTGTTTTTCACTCTCCCACCACGCAAATACGGGCACATTTCCTCTTAATTCAACCTTCCTAATCCCTAACAAATTAGCATATAGGCGTATAACCCGAACGGGTAGTAAGACGCGGTGATAAAATAATACACGGGAGATGTTTTCGTCCATTTTTTAGCACCGCGTCATACTACCCATTCGGATTATACACCTATATGCTAATGTGTTAGGGATTAGGAAGGTTGAATTTAGAGGAAGTGTATCCTTATTTGCGTGGAGGGAGATTAAAAACCCACTGTAGAAAAATACCTCAGTACACCAGACCGGTATTCGAACTCCGATCTCCCTGACATAACAGACCAGTCCAACACGAGAATGACGCCTTAGACCACGTGGCCACAGAAGCTGGTTCCCGTGTGTGCCATAAGAGATGTGAGGTAAGACGATCACTTAAAGTAATTGCGCCGGCAGTGGGAAGGGGGGCTGAAGGGGGACATTTCTTTCTTGGCCAATGGTACGTAGCCTGGAGACCACTGCAGTGACGTCATTCACTGAGTACATTACCGCTGAGCTGATTCATCCTCTCACGTGGCTCAGTGGGGTAGGGAGGACTTTGCTCCAGATAGCAGCTGTGTAATTGTATTCATAGAACCACTTTCAATTCACCGATCATGATAATCATGATAATCATGTGGACAGTAATGATCATTATTATTCTGAATCTCTGGTTTCCTGGCGCCACTGTATTGGATCTAAAAGTTGTCGGGATAATATTGTATTATTATTAGCACCGCGTCTTACTACCCGTTCGGGTTATACGCACTTACGCTAATGTGTAATGGTAGGGTGATTGTGAGATGAAATAGAGGACCTACAGTTTAACGTGGAATCCGAACCACGGTGGAGGCCTGGCATTCCCCACATTCACAAGATGTCTTGTCAGAGGTGAAGGAAGGGTTTGGTAGTCATATAAATCTGTGCCGGGACCGAGGATTGAACCCCGTACCCCCAGCACAGAAGTCTGACACCTTACCCCTAGACCACCAGGTCACCTTATTATTGTAAAGCTCACAAGACTCACATTGATTTCGCACAATATTTACACAATATTATGGATTATTTGCCCTCTTTTTTATGGTTAAATTATCATAGACTAGTCATAGTTTGGCATCTTTGGTCTTATAAAAAGTGCACAAGTCTGACGTAATCCAAACCACTATCGTCATTTTGTTATAGATCGGAAATCACGTTCAAGTAAAATATTTGGTGGGTGACCTGTCGGTCTAAGGGGGTAAGTTGTCAGACTTCTGTTCTGGCGGCCGGGGTTCAATCCTCGGTCCCAGCACAGATTTATCTGATTACCAAACCCTTCCTTCACCTCTGACAAGACATCTTGTGAATGTGGGGANATCTGATTACCAAACCCTTCCTTCACCTCTGACAAGACATCTTGTGAATGTGGGGAATGCCAGGCCTCCACCGTGGTTCGGATTCCACGTTAAACTGTAGGTCCTCCATTTCATCTCACAATCACCCTACCATTACACATTAGCATAAGTGCGTATAGCCCGAACGGGTAGTAAGTAAGTATTTCATGTTTTCTTAAGGTTATTTTTGGGAAAATATGTTTAGCTTGTGATGTCACTTGAAATGTTGTGTGAACGTTAAGACAAGTCAAAATAAGCACCAATTTAACTAAGAATACAATTAAATAGTGTCACCCGCCTCGGTGGCTTAGTTAGCTAACGCGCTAGTCGTGTTGAGCTCGACTGCAGAGGACGGGGAGATCAAGGTTCGAATCTCGGTCGGGTGAACTGGGGGTGGTTTATCCTGAATGGTTTTACACTCTCCCTCCACGAAAATACGGGTTCACTTTCTTTAAATTCAACCTTCCCAATTCCTAATCCATTGGCGTAATTAGTACTTAAGCGTATATCCCGAACGGGTAGTAAGACGTGGTGGTAAAAAAAGGGGGGAGGGGGAATTCCCCGTCGATTTGCAGCAAGGCCCATTCTCTAACAATATTAACGTAACTTGTTCAATTACATCGCACTGTGTATCTCATCTTGTTACCACTCAACAAACGATTGTAGAGCGCTCACACAATTATAGTACGTCACTCAACCAACCCCCTGAGTGAGCCCTCCCGACAGATTTCCCCACGCGGGAAAGGGGGGTAGGGGGGGGGGATTGACAAAGTTTTAAATAGTATTTACTACAAATATTGATCTCATTACTCCTAAAATATATGCATGTGGAGAAAGGATTATTTTAAATTTGAATTTTGTTTTTTAACAGCTCAATCTCCAATTACTTTAATTTATATTTTCATCTTATCAAGTATTTGTCACAGTGCAACCGCATTCGCGGGGAACTTATTTGGTATAATAATTGTTTTTATTGAATCACGGGTTAAAAAGTGTTACTATGTATCCCACCTTTGAGTTTTATGTGTTATGGATAATCGATTAAAGTTGCTCATTTCAAAGAATACTTTGATGAATCCTTTATTTCTTCGACGCAATTTAAGTGTTCGGAGAGTTATCCAGTCAATCCAGAAAATGGCATGATCCCTACTCGAAAACATAATTAGTCTTTCATAGTCCATATTAATAATAATAATAATAATATTTAGCACCACGTCTTACTACCCGTTCGGGCTATAAGCTTTAAGTATTAATTACTCTAATGGATTAGGAATTGGGAAGGTTGAATTAGAGGAAGTGAACCCGCATTTGCGTGGAGGGAGAGTGGAAAACCATTGAGGAAAAACCACCCTCAGTTCACCCGACCGAGATTCGAACCTCGATCTCCCCGTCCTCAACAGTCGAGGTCAACACGACAAGCGCGTTAGCCAACTACGCCACCGAGGCGGGTCATAGTCCATATTAATTGTAATCTTTAGTAATTCCCAAATTTCTGGAATATGTGTCGTACGCGCGAAAAAACAGAAACAAGACATTTGGTGACACTTGTAATATATGTTGTGCGATACAAATTCGTTTAATTCGGACTTATTCGGGTAATTTCGGGAGGGCGTATTCGTGAGAATTCGAATTTCAATGTAACAGCAGCTTTAAATGGAGGTTAATTCCCAATTCACTGGAAGAACTGCATATCTACACTTTTATCAATGTCACTTTTACGTTACATTTTATTTGAAACTCGAACTCGTAGCAAACGTTTTGTTTGTGTTTTTTTTTTCTGGCAAGTAAAAACCTTAAATCTCGATAAAAAATGTTGTGAAAAAAAGAAATGTTGAAGTTGCTTTGCCCACAAATAATACAGGTTAATTTCCTCTGACGATTTAATGATTATTTATTGCATCTATTCTTACTACCCGTCCAGCTCCCCGCATTTAACTAACCCTATGACTTAGGGATGAGGACGGTGAAGATAGATTAAATGTACCCGCATTTGTGTGGAGTGGATGGTGGTGGTGGGGGGGGGGGG
>CABFVX010002657.1:78304-90327 GCA_902151425.1 Timema shepardi | reverse complement strand
CTTCTTTGGTGCTGACTGACAGCTCACAGCTGACTTCTGACAGTCAACATTTAGGTATATACTAAAATTTTGACCATCAGAAGTGACAGCTGATAAACACATGTTGTTGCAGATCATTAAGTTCGGCGTAGGGATACATAATTTGGTCTGGTAACTTTTCAAAGCTGTCAGTCAGCACCAAAGAAGCCATGTGGCTACTGTAGGTCCTATTTCACGGTGACAGGTAAGGGTATTCAACTTCAGGCCGAATGTTTTGAGGTTTTTTTTAAATGGTTTTCCTCTTTCTCTCTCACCGCCCAAGGGGAGGTATGTATATATAAATTACTCATCCTTAACCCAGTGTCAACATGTGGATATCCCGGGCGGTTGATAAAATGAGGTGGAAGAAAATAAATCAAGTTGCTTAGTAAGAGAGGGAACAAAACTCGAAACAAGTCGCATTAATCCGAATACCATCTTAACTAAGTATTGCGATAAAAATGGTTGAGGAGGAAGAAGTTGAAAGAAATGCGTAAGTATTTTCTTGGAACGTGAACAAATCCCGCATATTGTTTATTCGAACCCGCACTCGGTCCCCCTATCCACTCAGCCACGGGGTAGGACTTGAGCGGCCAACCGGTAATTAGTTGGACACGCCAACAGGCGGACATTCATTTAGCAGCAGTGGTGAGTTACAAACTCACTTAGAATCACTTCTCAACGGCTTCAAAATAAATACAACATTTCTGAAAGAATTTTATTAGCCTCTCCTTTGCCAACACATGTGGTCGATTTACGGTTCAAATGCGTGAGAACTTTTCAGGGGGAGATTACCACTGAGTGGACTCAACTAAGTTTTACGTTCGTAGTATATAGCCTATGATTGGCTTGTATTTATATATAAATCCTAAACATACGGATATATACATATCGATATACTCGTACACATATATATGTTTTAAGTAATTAACGTGGCCTTTCTTGCCCCCAGCCGTCA
The DNA here is from genome assembly GCA_902151425.1 of Timema shepardi. Classification (NCBI taxonomy): domain Eukaryota; kingdom Metazoa; phylum Arthropoda; class Insecta; order Phasmatodea; family Timematidae; genus Timema; species Timema shepardi. The sequence goes on along the minus strand of CABFVX010002657.1, from coordinate 89,351 downwards.
ATTCACCAATGTGAAAGAAGAAACCAATATTTCGCTAATGATTTTTTTTTCCGGTCACGTCGGGAATCGAACCCGGGACTCAGTAAGCAGACACCCTACAGACTATAGCTAAAGTATCGGGCAATTAAGTGTTCTCGTCATCTTAATTTTAAAACATATATAATTAAAATGGCACACTACCCGAACCGGATTGGAGGAGGAGTACGGGTCAGGGGGTCAGGGGAGGGGCACTTGAACCAAGGCACTAGTCTCGTCTTGAATGGTTTGCTGGTGGTACTGAAGGCTCCCCCCGCACCCCTAACCGGTTTCCCACTATCAATTACATGAACATTCGTGTACATTTATAATAAATTCCACCTTCTTAATTAATTCAGTCATCAATGTAAATAGTCAGATGTATTCAGGACGGGTGGTATGATGTATACAAAAATAGGACACTTTTTTCTCTTGATATTCGTAAAATTTAAACATCCAATAGAAGTTTGTGTAAAAGTAAAATTTAATAAAATATTATATGATTTATTTGTTGTTTTTATTTTAATACTTCTCAAAGACATACTGCCTTAACCATTTTTTGGCAGAAAGTTGTTGTAAATTACTATTACTATTATTAATTATGTATGTTGTGTCAAATGGCAATCTCCACCTTAAACAATATATATGTGCTGGTGTTACTGGCTGGCAGGATTGCTAACCTTTCCTCGAATTAAAGTAAAGTAAAGTAAAGTAGTCTTCCTAATGGAACAATCCGTCCCCCCCTCATGACCTAGGCGCCACGGGGGTGATAATCTACGATGGGGGGCAGGGGGGGGGCCTCTGGCCTCGGCCTTGAGTAGGAACAGAGGTCACATTAATACTGGGTCAAGTGGTAATACAGCTCCTGATTGAAAAGGGGTAAGGGGAAGATTGGACGGTGTTACGACTGGACCACAAACTGCGTCACTTTAATTCTCTGTGGAGATGGACAATTTAACTGTCTGCGTACGGACGCTTAAGGACTATTCTACACTAGCGGTTAAAACGCTAGCAACCGCTCTTTTGAATGAAACCTTCGTAGGTGACCTGGCGGTCTAGGGGTAACGTGTCAGACTTCTATGCTGGCGACCGGGGTTCAATCCTCGATCCCGGCACAGATTTATCTGATTGCCAAACCCTTCCTTCACCTCTGACAAGACGTGTATTTTTTATTATTTAGCACCACGTCTTACTACCCGTTCGGGTTATACGCTTTAAGTAGTCTACTAATTACGCTAATGGATTAGGAATTGGGAAGGTTTAATTAGAGGAAATGAACCCGCATTTGCGTGGAGGGAGAGTGGAAAACCATTTAGGAAAACCACCCCCAGTTCACCCGACCGAGATTCGAACCTTGATCTCCCCGTCCTCAGCAGTCGAGCTTCAACACGACCAGCGCGTTAGCCAACTACGCCACCGAGGCGGGTCAAGACGTGTATTAATCACAACTTGTGAATGTGTGGAATGCCAGGCCTCCACCGTGGTTCGGATTCCACGTTAAACTGTAGGTCCTCCATTTAATCTCACAATCACCCTACCATTACACATTAGCGTAAGTGCGTATAACCCGAACGGGTAGTAGGACGCGGTGCTAGTAATAATGATAATAATAATAATTCTGATTAGCATTTTGTATAATGAATACAAATAATAGAAGTTGAGTTGAGTGACTAGTTCTCTAAATATTTGGCTGTGCGAGTGTGTAACACAAACACACGTCTGATCTGTTTGTTGGTTTGATTCTCTGATGGAAGCCGCGAGCTCTCCTTGCAACCCTCGTCGCGGTCCTCTTGGACGATTTCCCTCGTAAGAAATAAATCGGTCAAGGCCGCTTTCACTGTCTTAGAAAGATTGCATCGTGATTAAGGGAAATCTTTGAAGAATTCTCTTATTCGCAACCGATAAAAATCCCAATGCTAGGTATTGTAACCTTGTTTTCGAAAATGAGAACAAGTGACTCTCCAACACGTCTTTCACTGTAACTCATAAATCCCGCTAAAGTTATTATTATTATTATTATTATTATTATTATTATTAGCACCGCGTCTTACTACCCGTTCGGGTTATACTCACTTACGCTAATGTGTAATGGTAGGGTGATTGTGCGATGAAATGGAGGACCTACAATTTAACGTGGAATCCGAACCATGGTGGAGGCCTGGCATTCCTCACATTCACAAGATGTCCTGCTAAAGTTAACATGAACTGCATGCTATGCTTCAAGGTGGAGGAGAATATAATTCATTAGAAGTGTACATGCATTTGAATTGAGGGAGAAGGTTAAACCATTTTTTTAAACTCCCCACGCCCTGGCCGGGATTCGAAAATTTTAAACCTCTCCTTCACCGCCAATTCAAACTAGACGTGACTGACGCTTTTCTCTGTACAATTTTATTCATATGCAATTTATGATTAGAATCACTTTTGAAACAAAGCATATAGCCTATATATTTGTTTCACAACATGCCTACAAAGTATCATTATTTTGATGTTAATGTACGTATGTGCTTGGCACGTATGTGTGGGATAGAAACATTTTTAAAAATGAAGAAAATCACAATAATTGCTTGGCCGCATTGAGAGCCCGTCTCACCCCCCAGATAGCACCTAACTTAGGTAGGTAATACAGCTCGAACCAGACGTCACGACGTGGTGCGGTCTCTTGTAAACAGTGGGCTTGAAACCAATGAAACCGTTTGACCATATTTAAAAAATATGTCAATGATTCGGTGGCTACAATGGACTAGACTACCGATAACGTGGTGATTGGGGGGGAGGGGAGTTTGGAATCCCTGCCGGGTGTTTTTTCCTAAGCGTTTCCCACTGTCCTTCCACGCAAATTCCGGCACATTTCCTCTCAAATGATACCTTAGGTACTCCTGCTCAATACAAATTTCAGTTAATACATGGCGGTACTGGGAGATCGAGGTTCGAGTCTCGGTTGAGTGTATTGAGGGTGGTTTTCCACTCTAACTCCATACGAGTGTTGGTACACTTCTTATAAATATTACCTTCCTCAGCCATAAAACCATTATCGTTATTAGTACATATGCGTATTCACAGAACAGGTGGTAAAACGCGGTGTAATAAATAATTATACATCCCGAATAAATCGGGCTTGAGGTGAGTTCCCCTAATCACAACACTGTCTCTCTACTTGGTACGTAAGAGGAGGCAGGAGAAGACGGAAGGAGAACTGACCTCTCTTGACACATGCGCGTCCTGTCATTAGAGCATGCTCAGTAGAAAGAGAGAGAGATGCTTAATTTAAACCAAGGAGGGGAGGGGAGGGGAGAGGTTTGGGGTGACTCATCATTCCCCTGCGAGTGTTGGCAACCTGCGGGGCTTGACCACGCTCGGGACTCCTACACATAGCTAGAGTTTACGTCGAGACTTTAAGGTACAAGGTGACCTGGAGGTCTAGGGGTAAGGTGTCGGACTTCTATGCTGGTGGCCGGGGTTCAATCCTCGGTCCCGGCACAGATTTATCTGATTACCAAACCCTTCCTTCACCTCTGACAAGACATCTTGTGAATGTGGGGAATGCTAGGCCTCCACCGTGGTTCGGATTCCACGTTAAACTGTAGGTCCTTCATTTCATCTCACAATCACCCTACCATTACACATTAGCGTAAGTGCGTATAACCCGAACGGGTAGTAAGACGCGGTGCTAATAATAAATTAAGGTACACTTTCAGGTAGAGACGAACTTTTTTTCCTGTAAATTTTCCGCAGTTGAATTTGGGAGTAAGTGTACCAACATTTCACGAGAGGGGTGCGAATAGAAAACCATTTAGGAAGAGAGCGCCTCACTACAACCGACCGGGATTGAAACCCTGACATCAGCAAACCAGACAATCTGAGACTGATGCCTGTGCCCCATTTGGGGTCATAACATGTTTTAGGATGGTTCCTCAATGTTTGTTTGAGGTTATTTATACTAATTATAGGAAGGTCCAAAATTCAAATTTGAATGTAAGTGGTTAAATATAAGCGATAACTGAGTTATTTTTTTACAAGCGAACTCTGACTGCTGTTTGCTGACTTAGTTAATTATAATGGACTTGTGTTCGTGTGAATGGCGCTGTTAACATGGCTTCCTAAATACCTACAGGGATCATTGATTCTCTTTTGGGACATCTTAGTTTCATTCGCTTTATTTATAGACTAATAATTAAAACGAGAATCGGTAGTCACATCTTTGTGGTCTATCGGTCACAGTTCCTGGCTGCAGATTCAGAGGACCCGGGTTCGATCCCCGGTGCTTTCGCATTTTTCTGTGACACAGTGTGTCTGTAACGGGGTCAAACTCAGCCTCTTGAGATAATATCCAACTAAATCTCCGAAGAGACCCTCCGAAAGGCTTCCTGGTACATTGTACCTAGGCTCCGAGGCTCCTAACAACGCAACCACTGATTCCCATCGGGACCGGCACCTTTTCACCGGACATGAACTGAGGTCCGTGAGTGCCATTCCGGGTACTAGGGCACCCGGAAAAACCAGTACCAGCCTTTACATGCCAGCCTGCCTTGGTTAGCTTGAGAGATAAAAACCTCCACTGGGACCGGTTGGGGGGAGGAGTTGGCTTCTAGTGATCGCCCAGTCACGAGGAAGTCAGGAGCTCAGCCTCCAAACAACCTTCGTTCTCTCAAACACTACGTCCTTTCATTGCACCTACTATCTTTGCTGCCACTCCAGCCTTATTTGAGACCGACTGCCCGGAGTTGCCCGGCGAGGATCTCGGGGACGTGCCCTGACCAGCTGTCCCCGCTACAAGGGTACGCACTACCAACCGCCTAGTGCCTGTCGAGGAGCCTCGCTCCTCACACACAGATGACCTTGTTGGGGTCTTAGCTATGCCGGACCTCGTCCGTCGCATTGCCCAGGGGCCGCTCCCGTGGAGGCGCCCCGAGAGGATTTTTAGAGATCTGTCAGTACCGGAGGGTGTCAAAGACAGTCGTTTATATTAAACGTGCGTGGGCCCAGATCGCGTCCCGGCCCCCGTACGTCCTGAGCACCGTGACCCTACCGCTTGAGGACAAATTAGGAGCTGGGTGACCTGGTGGTCTAGGGGTAACGTGTCAGACTTCTGTGCAGGCAGCCAGGGTTCAATCCTCGGTCCCGGCAAAGATTTATCTGACTACCAAACCCCTCCTTCACCTCTGACAAGACATCTTGTGAATGTGGGGAATTCCAGGCCTCCACCGTGGTTCGGATTCCACGTTAATGGTCCTCCATTTCATCTCACAATCACCCTACCATTACACATTAGTGTAGTGCGTATAACCCGAACGGGTAGTAAGACGCGGTGCTAGTAATAATAATTTCCCCTGAACAGTTTACCTCTCTCCCTCCACAAAAATAAGGGCACATTTCTTATAAATTGTCCCTGCCCTGGTATGATAATTGCCAGGATGGGTAGTAAAATGCAGTGAAAATGGTAATTAAAAAGGTTTGATATGAACGCTTGTATGTTAACAATGTCGACACAAATTGGGGCCAAGCTCTGTAAAAGGTTTGAAACCGCTGAGCTAATAGGTCCTGTCTGTGAGTCCCGGTAAAGGAGGTAGCGACAGAGGAATGGATAACTTGACCTGTTCGCCCACTTGAAATACCTGGAGAATGTTAGGCGCCCGACACAACCAAATTAGACCGCCCGTGGGCGACTCTTGGACGCGACACACCCATCTCTTTCACAGCCACATACTCGAGGGCCAGTACCGGCTATCACCAACGGATTACACTCTGACCTAAAGAAACAAGATGGAGAAGGTGAGTTCATGATGAACTGCTGCAGCATTCGCTTGGAGAAAGAATGGAAAACTAACTTCAGATCATGCCATCAACACTGACTGCGGTCTACTTTCCTGGTCAGATAAACTAACAAACATATATTTTCCCCATTAGTAGTATTTAACGTACATTTTCTGAAACAACTGACAATATCACCACATGACTTACATACTAACTTAATTCTAGAACAGACACAACAGCCAATTCTTCAGGTCATAATCGTAGAAGGGAGTAGCCTCATTTTCACCAATGATGCATTGTTCAGCCACTGGGAATCGGTCCCTGGACTATTTAACACAGAATACAGACGCGCTAACCATTGAGCCAAAGCATCGGATTCGATACTTGCTTTCAGCCCTGCCAGTTTTATGGTGGTGGAATTTGAACCTCGGTCCAGAATCAATCAGACGCAATAACCGTGCGTCTAATCTTGTAGCGGAATATTAATCTTTCCTCGAGGGAAGTTACGTAAAGCTGAATTGTCAAATTATTATCCTCTCACCTAGCCTAATATTGAAGAAGTTCCCTCGTAACTAATGATCCAACACGACCCTACTCCCTAAAGCTTGTGTTTGGTAATCTACTTTCTCTTTCTCTCTCTTTCTCTCTCTTTCTCTCTATCACACACATACACACACGATCACGCGCCTCAAAATGCTATACGCGCTTCTCCACAGCTTACAAAGCTACTCTCTAGCGCAAACAAATCACGGTTAGCGCGAGAGACCCGGTTAAACCGTGGTGACAGTGGTATTAGCCTACCCTCGCCAGTATTTACTGCTATAACCACCTTCCACTCTGAGGCAAACTTCCCCTTAATCTCGCAGACCTAACATCTCATTTCGGTGTATAGCACGTACGATCTAGTATGGCATCATATGGTTCAGAACTAACCTTTCTTTCCGGTGTATAACAGTAGACCCAACCGGGACTCGAACTCTAACCTTCTCTTCAACGGAAAAACAGATGATACTGGTGCCTTACCCGGCATTACGGGTTGTTAACGTGTAATAGATTAGCTAATCTCAAGGGATTGGAAAGAGGATGGTGAATAATAAGAGACGTTCCATTTTAGCTGATGATAGACCGTGATTCCAACAGTACCTCTCTGTTACAGTTCCCTCTCAGTCTGTGTAGCTGATGGTAGACCGTGATTCCAACAGTACCTCTCTGTTACAGTTCCCTCTCAGTCTGTGTAGCTGATGATAGACCGTGATTCCAACAGTACCTCTCTGTTACAGTCCACTCTCTCCCCAACCTGACGGTACTCAGTCTGTCAGGCTGCAGTAAGATCACGGACGAGGGCGTGGAGCTGATAGCTGAGAACCTGCAGAAGCTCAGGAGTCTGGACCTGTCCTGGTGTCCCAGGATAACAGACGCTGCTCTAGAGTACATCGCTTGCGACCTCAACCTCTTGGAGGAGCTAACCTTGGACAGGTGAGACATAACATCTCGCAGGGTCAGCTACAGTAGCCCCAAGGCTTCTTTGGTGCTCACTGACAGCTCACAGCTAACTTCTGACAGTCAACATTTAAGTATATACCTAAATTTTGACTGTCAAAAGTGACAGTTGCTAAACACATGTTTTTGAAGATCATCTAGTTCGGCGTAGGTATACGAAATTTGGTCTGGTGACTTTTTAAAGCTGTCAACTGTCAGCTGTGAGCTGTCAGTCAGCACCAAAGAAGCCATGGGGCAACTGTAGAACCCTACACCAGTGGTATCCAACCGGGGCTACGCGAACACATCTCAGGGGGTACGTTATACTAAAGTTTAATATACAGATAACACGGATGTACCGTAACATGTGGGACTCGCGATGTACAGGAGACACGAAAAACAATTTAAAAAGTTCATATAATCATGTGTTCCATTTTACCTTGTTTCCAAGCTAACATCTTGTTTGTACTCCAGTAATATGGAGCTGCTTAACATTGTAGAAAGTTCTCGAAATGACCTGCGGCCTGAATGCAAGTCTCCAGTCGTCGTGTCGTAGAATGCCGCACTCTTTAAAAACAAACATGTCGAGAGATATCGAGTAAGTTATGCAAACACTTTAGGGGAATATCTCGGCTGTAAATCAGGAGCAAGGTCAAATGGGACACATTTAGTCTTCATATGATGCTACGCTACAACCTGTATATATTTCTCATTTAAAGCTAATTATTTAATTCATTATTTTGGGTGTAATATATTTTAGGTATAGACGATATAATATGTGACTTGCATTATGCACCGACAACTCTGAGGGCACAAGGTTGAATTTAAATTAGATCTGAGAGTACGTGGACAGGCCCAGGACCACAGACCTATCACCTCCATTTTTAAAATGGCTGTGCCCTGTGGGAGAGCTTGAGTCCTTCAACACGAGTATCAATTACTAGGTGTCATTAAGGGGATCTTTTTTTTTAAATGACTTATTCTAAACATTGTTTCACGAAAGAGAATACAAAAATATCCTTCTCGAGTCAATCATCGGGCTCCTACAAAGCTACAGTAGTCCCATGGCTTCTTTGGTGCTGACTGACAGCTCAGAGCTGACTTCTGACAGTCAACATTTAGGTAAATACCTAAATTTTGACTGTCAGAAGTGACAGCGGCTAAACACATGTTTTTGCAGATCATATGGTTCGGCGTAGGGATACATAATTTGGTCTGGTAACTTTCCAAAACTTTTAGCTGTCAGCTGTGAGCTGTCAGTCAGCACCAAAGAAGCCATGGGGCTACTGTAGCTCAAAAAGAGCTTACTCAAACTACATATTTCGATTACAATGGTCCCTTTATGAGGAACATGTTAACAGTGAGCCGTTTGATAGCTGAATATTTGGAAGTGCTATCACTGGGCAGTGACACTAGTGAACCCCAGTGGTGATGGACTCAACCTGGCTAAAGGAACTTATTGTTGAGGATCTGGTGTACACCTAATCTGTGCCCAGGGCGTGAAAGGTCCTACGGCCACATTCCAATAACATATTTTATTTTTAATGTTTAATAAAATAATCATTCAAATTAAATAAGTTAATTATTTCTAAATACATTATTATTATTATTATTATTTAGCACCGCGTCTTACTACCCGTTCGGGTTATACGCTTCAAGTACTAATTACGCTAATGGATTAGGAATTGGGAAGGTTGAATTATAGGAAGTGAACCCGCATTTGCGTGGAGGGAGAGTGGAAAACCATTTAGGGAAAAACCGCCCCCAGTTCACCCGACCGAGATTCGAGCCTCGATCTCCCCGTTTTCAGCAGTCGAGCTCAACACGACTAGCGCGTTAGCCAACTACAGCCACCGGGGCGGGTAATTAATAAAGAATTAACATCTAACTGTTTTATCTCATGTTAAAAATATTTTTAAAAACCTACTAACAATATAATCACTTTTATAGTTTTATGACCTTCAGGGTCGCTTTTATATTTAATTAAATGATCCCGAGAAATATTAAGAAAAAAAGGAAGGGATAGTATCTTGTGGCGCATCAGACTAGTTTTTTTTGTACGTTATTTTGACACCCTTAGGGGCCAACCTTAATTTATGTAAGGGTGTTTGTAGGAGGGGGCGGGGTTAATATTTTCTTACGTTTTATTACGAGGAAGAGAGGGGCTAGCATCCATCTTATATCAGGTTTTTTTTAATCAGTGTTTATGATAAGGCAATATATAAATCATAAAATTTCACTTATATTTCAATTACTTGGGGTATTTTAAAATTCCTTTTCGCTCGTTTTATTAACATTCCTTATATCTAAAAATAGCTAAACGATTAAAATAATCTTCACCAGATTGTAAAAAACTTACGTAAGATAAAGAGGGAAAAGGGGGGATGGAAAATATTACGATCCCTACGTGGGGGGAGCGGGGATGGAAAATTATTTTAAAAATTCTTACGCAATTTAAGGACGGTCCCTTATTATTTTGCGTCACTCAGGGGGTGCGGTTTATTTATATCACACGGAATACCAAATTTGGTCGGAAGTGGTGAAAACAATGGCTTCTCAAGATAAAAGTTTACTCTCATATCAACTTATTAAAAGAGTTGAAAAGATCACCTAAAGATTGACATAGCTAATTGGGTATGGACGAGGAGACTTATTTGAAGCTTTTCTCATTAGTTACTCCTAATTTCATAATCTATATAAAATCTTCCATAACTTGACAGTCTGTCGTAATGAGAGGTTGTTGACAAGCGGCACGAACACAAAGACAGCGGAAACCGAATAAAGACTGCCACAAACTCCCCCTAAACGCTCCGGTGTGCCGGTGGACTTGCGCATGCGCAAAGTGAAATAGTAGAACCGTCACTAATTGCAGCGTTGTCTGCGCACACGCTCAAGTTTACTTGCAACGATAGACATGCGCAGTTATCATTGCGCAGTTAAACGTTACAACTAGGACCGGTCAAAGTCACAGTAAAACTCACATCTTCACTAAACTAGTGATTGTCTGCTAGCGATACATTTAACGAGGGAAGCATTTTCTCCCCCCTATCAACTACACTATAACTATATCATATTATAAAGAGGAAAGATTTGATTTTTTTTGTTTTTTTGTTTGTAATGGATAAACTCAAAAACTACTGGACCGATTTTAAAAATTCTTTCACCAATATAAAGCTACATTATCAGCGAGTAACATAGGCTATATTTTATTTGGAAAATTTAATTTATTCCTCATAAAAATGTCGATAGTCACTCATATTTGATGGTAGATTCTATGATGATTCTTCAATATGTGTGTTGAAAATAATAATGCGGGGGGAGGGGTGGGGGAGGGTCTAGGGGGTGGATATAAAAACAACTATGTGGGCTTAAAGATTCACATGATGGTCTCATCCACAAAAATTAGGCATAAAATATGCGAACATTATGTGGTGATACACGGTACGGTACCTTACATAAAAACATAACCGAAGAAAACAAAATAAACATAGCTAAGTAATGATACATACAGTAGCCCCGTGGCTTCTTTGGTGCTGACTGACAGCTCACAGCTGACTTATGACAGTCAAAATTTAGGTATATACAGTAGCCCCGTGGCTTCCTTGGTGCTGACTGACAGCTCACAGCTGACTTATGACAGCCAACATTTAGGTATATACCTAAATTTTGACTGTCACAAGGGACAGCTGCTAAACACATGTTTTTGCAGATCATATGGTTTGGCGTAGGGATACATAATTTGGTCTGGTAGCTTTTCAAAGCTGTCAGTCAGCATCAAAGAAGCCATGGGGCTACTGTA